>ML661885.1:29624186-29825927 GCA_007570785.1 Antilocapra americana
GCCCAGCCGCTCTGTTTTCTCAGCGTGCAGCTAAGCAGGCCTTCTTGGTTAGGCTTGTCCTTCTCACAGTCCTACAGTCTCTTTTCTATGCAGTCTGATCTACCGGCAGGGATTTAATTTTGGAGTTTGCCCGGCTCCTGGTGAGAGGGCTTCCCCGCCCCCTCTGCTCAGGCTCTCTGTCGTCAGCCCAGCACAGTTGGGGAGTGGGGCTTTTCCTCTCCCCCGGCCCGGCGGCTCGTGCAGCTGAGCACTCCTTCTAAGGTGTGTACAGCACTGATCTGTCCAGCATCCCCACAAGTCTTGGTTAGCCTCCCCGGGGCTGGGTTATGCCCACTGCTCTCAGGCGGGGGCTGGGCCGGTCCACAGCTCGCAGCTGCCCAGCCTCTCTGTTGACTCCTCACCGCCCTTTGTTTTGTGCACGGACCTGGGGGGGAGAGGGAGCTTTTCCTGGAAGGTTAGGTCCCTCAGGCTGCTCCGTTCCCTGAGCCCGCGGCCTGCCCCTCCCTGAGCAGGAGCAGTCTGCTTCGGCTGTGCTGCCGCGCTCGGCTGTTCCTTGTAGCCAGAGACGAACCTTGCAGGGCTTAGCTATTAATCTGCTTCTGCTCTCAGCTATATTGCTCTCCAAGATCCACCGCAGATCTGCCAGAGAGAATGCTCCCTGGTATTCAGAAACCTTTCTCCTCTTTTTTTTTTTTTCCTCTTTATTCCAGACTCCCCTTCCGGGACGGAACCCGTCCCCAGCTCTTTGTCTCTCCCTCTACTTTTTTTTCTTTTCTTTCTTTTGTCCTACCTCCTCACGTCGGCACTGGGTCGCCTCTCCAGATGCCCGATGTCCTCTGCCAGCGTTCAGTTCCTGTTTTTTGGAATTTGCTCGGCCTTTAAAAGTTCTTTTGGTATATTTATTGGGGAGAGAGTGTTCTCCCCATCCTATTCCTCCGCCATCTTAGTTTCGCCCCTCCTAAGCTCATATTTTTAAATGATCTTTCTATTTATCATTGGTCAGGGTTATTACTACAAGTAAGTTGGGAGGAATGGAGATGATGCCCTTTTAGCTCCTTTTGCACTCAGATACAAAATGAGTAATTTCCAACCATTTTTCTGTTGAAGACAGTCCAAAATACATTTCCACACAGCTTCTTTTAAAAGCTAAATGCTTTACACACTTATATGAATGCATTTTACCCATATAAATAAAAAAAGCTTCTTTTATAATGTAATATCAGATATTTCTATTGGAATTGTAGTGTGATAAGCAATTTAGAATGTTTAGAATGATTGTCTACTTCACAGCTTCTGACATATCTAAACAGAAGAAACTTGAATACTTTATGATACAGTAGTTCAAGGGCTTTCACCCTCTAACAGCCAGTCGGGGGAAAAGATACAAATCTGATGTAAATAAGGCAGAAAAGTAATAATCACTCTCAGGATACTACATATATCCATATTCCAATTTGAAAATACTACTCTTCAATATAAGCACTTCGCTTTTTCCCGCTTCTCCATCTTAGTGATCAACATGGACATGCCTTTGCATAGAACGCTACAGGCATAAAAGATTGAGCAGTGTTTTCCATGAAGGTTTATTAACTAAATTATTCCTATCTAAGAAGTTTAACCTCTCTTGTCCCAGTGAAGACCCAAACCCTGTTGAGATATGATTCTTAATATTCTAACTGTAGCTTAGAATGCATTTTCCTACAAGGTTGGTATTCAAATCATTCAGTCTCTTTGTATTTCAGCTGTCTCAGAAACAAAGAACTGAGTGAGAAGATCACAGAATCACTTGTACAGTTAAACTGCTCTATAATTTTCATGAACATTGATTCATCAAATTGATCTTGATAGTTAATCATTTTTACATTGTTTGCATCAGAATGTGCATTTTAAAATATTAAAAACCTGCTAGTAATATGTTTCAGACACAATCCATGCATAAATTGTAGATTGGGCCAGTGTGAGATTAGAGATAGTTATTAATCACCACTCTTATTTATTAAATCATCACTAATTTTCCATAAGATCTAGTTCTTTGTTAATGAAAGGTCATCCCTCAAAAATTGGATTTTATTACTTCAATGGAGAATTGGTTTGTTTTAACATAGAATGTCTACCAGTTTTCTTCAATCAGTTCAGTCACTCAGGCATGTCCGACTCTTTGCGACCCCGTGCTGCTGCAGTCTTAGCACGCCATACTTCCCTGTCCATCACCAACTCCCAGAGATTGCTTAAATTCATGTCCATCGAGTTGGTGATGCCATCCATCCATCTCATCCTCTGTCGTCCACTTCTTCTCCTACCTTCAATCTTTTCCAGCGTCAGGGTCTTTTCCAATGAGTCGGTTCTTTGCATGAGATAGCCAAAGTACTGGAGCTTCAGCTTTAGCATCAGTCATTGCAATGAATATTCAAAACTGATTTCCTTTAGGATTGACTGGTTTGATCTCAGTTTTCTTAAAAGGAAATAAGTTGATCTGTATATACAGAAGTTTTGTATCAAACAGAACAGACACAAACACCAACAGACTCATTGCTTAGTGTAGTATTTTTATATAGTAAATAATAGCTATAGTTATATAGCTATAGCTAATAACTATAGTTATTATTTTCTAAAATTATTATTTACTATAGTAACTATAGTTTTATTTACTATAACTAATAACTATTTACTATAAATAATATACTTAACAATAACTAACTTAAAAGATATATGAATGAAATTTTATATGAATATTAAATGCTTTTGGCAATGATAATAATGATAATGATGTTGCCAATAATACGTGACGAGGGCAACAACAGTGATGGTAAAGATATTAAGAGAGCAGGAGTGAGATTTGTTACTTCAGTTGTATTTAGAAGAGTAGCCCTTTCCAGAATAATATAAAATGTTATTATTTTTTCTTTCTGTAATTATGGACAAAACAGTTTGAGATTGTTTCTGAAAAGAATAAAAATAACTATAGAAGAAAAGTCTTTTGGGGAACTGGAAAATAAATAAGACCATTTCTTCACTAGTGCAGCTCATTGTGTTTCTTGAACAATGCATGTTAGGTAGATTTATTTCTGTAATACTGTAATGCTCCATTATATGTGTATATATTCCCTGTGGAAGTTTAAGGGACTAAAAGGATATTCATATAATCTGATGATTTGGACTAAATGACTTATAAATTCTCTTTCAAAACTGATATTCTATCATTCTTCTTTGTTTCCATTATTCAGTTCAGTTCAGTTCAGTTGCTCAGTCGTGTCCGACTCTTTGCGACCCCATGAACCACAGCATGCCAGGCCTCCCTGTCCATCACCAACTGCCGGGATCTACCCAAACCCATGTCCATTGAGTTGGTGATGCCATCCAACCATCTCATCCTCTGTCATCCCCTTCTCCTCCTGCCCTCAATCTTTCCCAGCATCAGGGTCTTTTCAAATGAGTCAGCTCTTCGCATCAGGTGGCCAGAGCATTGGAGTTGTTCCCATTATTATTACTACTGTTATCTGCTGAGTATCATATTTGACAAAGTTTAGAAAATATAAGTGGTTAATTTCCTTTATTTATAAAGCAGTATATTGACCTTAAATTTTGAAAGAAGAGATTTAACGGTCACAAGTTATGATGTACATTTTTGCATGTTTGTGTTAATGTTATTGCGTGTACTAAGCACCTTCTGGGCAAGAGGCTTTACATATCAATTTTCACAACAATCCTTTAGAGTGGATATTACTTTGCAGAATAGGAAAAAGATTCCAAAAGGTTTAATATCTTGGTTAAGGTCACACACTAGTAAATATAAAAGCTGGTCAAATCTAGGTTTACAAGACATAAATCTCAGGGTCTTTATGGCAAATATTTTATTTTGTAATAATTATGAGTACAAAAGGCACTTGTTAGATTCTCCTATTCCTTGAAATCTATCCCTAAAAAGTATTGAGTCTACAGAACATAAAACTTATTTATTAAGAAAACATTTTATATAAATTATATAAGTGATATATATCTTTAAAACAATAGAAATTTACTTCTTTATTATTAATGATACTAAATAATTGTTTGGCCATTTAGGTCAAATGCATTTATATTAATATACTATAAAATGCATTCTCTATTTTTCTAAAAAAATACTAAAATAATTATTTTTTTTCTTTTTATTTCAGAATCTTTATCATGAATCTTAATTGTCAGGTTTTTTTGTAGTAGGGTTTCCTCAATGACTTTTAGGGCTGCTTGTTCACTGGTAAACTCCAGATTCTATAGGGTAATGATTAAGATAGGTTCAAGACAGATTTGTATTCAATGAAATCAAATCTTAGCTCCTCCTCTTGCTGGCTTTGTATATTTTGATAATTGTCTTACCTTATTTAAGCTTCCATTTTTACCATATTTATAATGGAGATAATAGTGCTGACTTAAAAGTTGTTTTGAATATCAGTCTACCTGATATGTATAAAGAACTTAGCACAGATCTTTACATACAGTAAGAATTCAACAAAAGTTACCAGGTTAATATTATACTTTTTGCTTTTCTTAAATATAATGTCTGTTCAGTTGGTAAATAAGTGAGTATATCAGATATTCTGTTTTCTAAATATCTAGCACTAGCAAATTCTCTTCCTTTAATTTGACATTTCTAATGAATTTCACCTTTTTCTCAAGCGCATAGGGGACCTTCTCCAGAATAGATCACATCCTGGGCCATAAATCTAGCCTTGGTAAATTCAAAAAAATTGAAATCATTCCAAGCATCTTTTCTGACCACAATGCAGAGAGATTAGATATCAATTACAGGAGAAAACCATTTAAAAATTCCAACATATGGAGGCTCAACAACACACTGCTGAATAACCAACAAATCACAGAAGAAATCAAAATATGCATAGAAATGAATGAAAATGAAAACACAACAACCCGAAACCTATGGGACACAGTAAAAGCAGTGCTAAGGGGAAAGTTCATAGCAATACAAGCTCACCTCAGAAAATAAGAAAAAAGTCAAATAAGTAACCTTACTTTACACCTAAAGCAACTAGAAATGGAAGAAATGCAGAAGCCCAGGTCTAGTAGAAGGAAAGAAATCTTAAAGATCAGGGCAGAAATAAATGCAAAGGAAACAAAAGAGACCATAGCAAAAATCAATAAAGCCAAAAGCTGGTTCTTTGAGAAGATAAATAAAATTGACAAATCATTAGCCAGACTCATCAAGAAACAAAGGGAGAAGAACCAAATCAACAAAATTAAAAATGAAAACGGAGAGATCACAACAGAAAACACAGAAATTCTGTGAATTAAAGATATCTTAAGCAGTGGAAATTGGGGAATTCAGGTGTTCAGGGTGCTTTGCCTTCAGAAAAAGCATGGCGCATGTAGGAGGCAATAAGCAGTATATGGTTAAAGAATTTACTAAAGAAGATAATTTGAACCCAGGCTTAATGGTAGATTCTTTATGAAAGTTTCAGATATAAAATAGAAAAAGCTTCTCTGTTTGAAACGGGACTTAGGTTGGTCAAGAATTATGTCCACACATCAGCCCTCTTACCTCTAGAGCTTCCCTCTAAACGGAGAAAGTTGCTTCCTTTAGCAATTTCATGCAATTAAAAACTCTCAGCCAAAACTAGATGATAGTAAAATTTTAATTATCTGAGTTTTATCCTGTTTTTATTCTCCCTGCCTGCAAAAAAAATCCATATTTTTTCCATAAATACATGGCAATAAAATTAAGATAGAGGTCAGCTGACTCATTGGGCAAGTCCCTAATGCTGAGAAAGAGTGAGGGCAGAAGGAGAAGAGGACATCAGAGGATGAGATGGTGGATGGCATCACTAAAGCAATGGACATGAACTTTGGCAAACTTCAGGAGATGGTGAGGGACAGGGAGGCCTGCATTTTGCAGTCCATGGGGTCGCAAAAAGTTGGACATGACTGGGCAACTAAACAACAACAACAACAGAGATTTTATACATTAAAAGACTATCATGACATATCTATAAATTTTGTTTGGATCTTGATGTGACAAATGCAACTATAAGAGTAGTTTGTCTTTTTTTCTTTTCTCTTATCCTCCCTTTGGAGAAAATTGGGGAAATGGAATCAAGAAATTGTTATTAGGTAATAGAAATTGTTTCTACTTTTGTTAGATATAGTAATTACATTGTTTATTTAAGGTTATCTGTTAACGATAAATACTGAAGTTTTCATAGAAAAAGTTATGGCATCAGATGTTGTTTTAAAGTATTCTCAGTTTGGAAATACAAGACAAGGGGTACAAGAAAGCAAATGAAGCAAAATTGGCATGTGGTTTGGTGTTGAAACAGATGATGAGTTTGTGTGTGCTAAGTTGCTTCAGTCGTGTCTTGACTCTGTGTAACCCTATCAACTGTAGCCTGCCGGGATCCTCTGTCCATGGGATTCTCTAGGCAAGAATACTGGAGTGTGTTGCCATTTCCTTCGTTTATTTTGCTACTCTCTCTACTTTGTATATGTTTGGAACTTTACATAGGAAAAAGCAATTCCACAAATTTATAGTCTATGTGAGAATATTTTCATGACCTAAATCTCTCTAGCGTAGCTGGGATTTGGCAGACATAATCTGCCAAATGTGTAGAAAAGTATCTTAAGGTTAATTAAAGAAAAACACTAATCCAAATTGAAATTGAGGTAAAAGGAAGTGTTAACAGAGTTTTTCCAACACTTGAAACTTTAAATTTTGCTTTTCTGTTTAATACTTTTAAACATACAGTAGAATTGCTTATTGTGTTTTTATAGATTTCATTGCTTTTTAAGCATCAAATTAGTTTTCAGCTAATGGGAAATGTTACAACTGCAGAATTGAAAATAAGCTACTGGCTTGCAGTTAAATGGTTATTTGCTCCTGGATCAATTAAATAAAATTGAACTATATTTGTTACAAGAGTGTTTTTTACAATGCCTATAAATTTAAAATATGTCAAATAGGCAGTTTTGAAATTTTGTTTGTAAGCAAATGCCGCATTATAGACAGAAAGCCAGCTTTAAAGAAGCCTGAAATAGATATTACAGATTATTCAATAAAACTCTTTTATGAGTTGACAGAGTATCACACAAGAAATAGCTACAGGAAAATAAAGTAGGAATTCATTTACTGTTACGAATTCAAAGCAGAACTAGATTTTTGCACCTTGCAACTACTGAATAATTGGGTGCTGTGGTGAAACAATGAATTTCTTTTTTGAATGACATGTTTTATTTCCTAATTATTACAAAATAGAAATAAAAAGATTTTGTTACATTTATTTTCAGAGCCAGAATGATTTCATTGTTTTCTGTGAGCTGATAACCTAGAACCTAGAAATTGTTTGGTCTAGTTTGAGCAAACTCAGGAAGGTAGAGAAGGACAGGGAAGCCTGGCATGCTACAGTCCATGGTGTCGCAAAGTGGCAGACACAACTGAGTGACTGAGCAGCAAAGGCAGGATTGGCCCCGACATCCAGGATAGAGTCAGGCTTCTGTGTGGATATTTCAGTAGCCCCTAGATAATTGGTATATCATTTACTTGACTCACCTTAACTAAAATACTGAATTCATATAAAGTGCCTCATTGTGAGTTCAGTTTAATAGTATTATACAATTAAAAACAAAAAAAGAGTATGTGGAATCTCACTGATATGTGAAAATGTTAAACTTCCCCAAATACTGATGAGACTCTCACTTATTATGTCAATTAAGGCAACTTCTATCAAACATTTCTAGTGATAGATGATGTTCTAGAAATAAGTAGCACTATGATTTTTATAAGTTCTGCTTTTTTGAAAGTAAATTGTCATATATTTAACATATCTATCTATCTTTCTATATATTGATAAAATTGAAGTTTTAATTGGATACCTTGTACTTAATGTTTAAGTGAGACAGCCTTTGAATCATGAGGTATTCAAGTAGTAGTATAATGATCCCCAAAATGCAACTTTGAAGCTATTTACACAAGTTATTTCACAGCCAGAGCATAGAGAGCAAAGAGTTCTGTGTGTGTGCATGTTGTGTGTGTGTGCTCAGTTGTGACCAACTCTTTGTGACCCCATAGACTAAGAGTTCTTTACATGTTATTAATTTTTTGCATGGACATTTCTACACTAGTATTTTGAAATATTCATATAAGATGAAAGTATGAGGCAAAATTCATATAAAGCTAGACAATCTTTTTGATACCTTATGTCACCAACATTTTTTATGCCTTTGCACATAATCAAGTCCATTTCTAAACACATCTTTGGTTTGAATCCTCTTTATTTCTGTCCTGTTCATAGTGTGGGTATACATATGAGTTTCCTTCTATGCTGTTTAGAAACTATTTAAAAATTTGATAAATATCATCAAATTGCTCTAGTTGTATCAATTTAAATTGTATAAATTTAAATGTCACTCAGTTATGATATGGTAATTTCCATTTTGCTGTATTAGTAGCTTCAGTTATTACTCTTAACAAATTGCTTAGTTTTTAGGTAAATATTGTGTTTCGATTAAATCTATATTCCTTTGAATATAGATTCAAGGGAATATAGATTCCCTTGAATACACGGAAGTATTAAACTAAAAAAGTTTAATTTATAAAGGCTAAATTTGTATGAACCTATATCAAAACTGATCATATTTTGATGTCCAGTGTATCTACATTTGAATTTCAGCTGAGGAGCAATAGATTTGTATGGCAAGTATGTTATTCTGTTTGCTTATCTGTTGTATGGAATAGTAGTAGGCCCATTATGAGAACAAGATGAGAGAACGCATTAAAGTATTTAACACCAGACATGAAATACACAGGGTGTCCACAGTGGTATTATAGTGAAAAATATGCAACAACTTAAAGGTCCAACAGTGGGGAAAGGGGAAGTGAACGTTATAATGGAATATTTAATAACATGAACAAAGTTTACAATATGAAGTCAAATATAAAAAGGCTTAAAGTGATTCTCAGTATGATCCTGTTTTCTTTTCTCTTTTTCTTTTATTTTTATTAGTTTTGCCATAAAATGACATGATATCGCCATGGGTTTACATATGCTCCCCCTCCAGAACCCCCCTCCCTCTTCCCTCCCTCCTCCCTCTCCCCTGGGAAATCTTGATGCACCAGCCCCGAGTATCAATCCTGGGCTGGCGATTGATTACACATATGATAATTAACATGTTCCAATGCCATTCTCCCATATCATCCCACCCTTGCCCTCATCCACAGAGTCCACAAGTCTGTTATATACATCTGCATTCCTTTTGCTGTCTTGCATGCTGGGTTCTCATTACTGTCTTTCTAAATTCCATATATATGCGTTAGTATACTGTATTGTTGTTTTTCCTTCTGGCTTACATCACTCTGGATAATAGGCTCCAGTTCCGTCCACCTGAGTAGAACTGATTCAAATGAATTTTTTTTAATGCTGAGTAATATTCCATTGTGTATATGTACCACAGCTTTCTTATCCATTCGTCAGTTGATGGACATGTAGGTTGCTTCCATGTCCTGCCTATTGTAAACAATGCAGCTATGAACATTGGGGTACACATGGCTCTTTCAATTCTGGTTTCCTCGGTGTATATGCCCAGCAGTGGGATTGCCGGGTCATATGGCAGGTCTATTTGCAGCTTTTTAAGGAACCTCCACACTGTTTTCCATAGTGGCTGTACTAGTTTGCATTCCCACCAACAGTGTAAGAGGGTTCCCTTTTCTCCACATCCTCTCCAGCATTTATTGCTTGTAGACTTTTGGATGGCAGCCATTCTGACTGGTGTAAAGTGATACCTCATTGTGGTTTTGATTTGCATTTCTCTGATAATGAGTGATGTTGAGCATCTTTTCATGTGTTTGTTAGCCATTTTTATATCTTTAGAGAAATGTCTGTTAAGTTCTTTGGCCCACCTTTTGATTGGGTCGTTTATTTTTCTGGAATGGAGCTGCAGGAGTTGCTTGTATATTTTTGAGATTAATTGTTTGTCCGTTGCTTCATTGGCTATTATTTTCTCCCATTCTGAAGGCTGTCTTTTCACCTTGCTTATAGTTTCCTTTGTTGTGCAGAAGCTTTTAATTTTAATTAGGTCCCATTTGTTTATTCGTGCTTTTATTTCCAATATTCTGGGAGGTGGGTCATGGAGGATCCTGCTTTGGTTTATGTCAGAGAGTGTTTTGCCTATGTTATCCTCTAGGAGTTTTATAGTTTCTGGTCTTATGCTTAGATCTTTGATCCATTTTGAGTTTATCTTGTGTATGGTGTTAGAAAGTGATCTAGTTTCATTCTTTTGCAAGTGGCTGTCCAGTTTTCCCAGCACCACTTGTTAAAGAGGTTGTCTTTTCTCCATTGTATATATTCTTGCCTCCTTTGTCAAAGATAAGGTGTCCATAGATGCGTGGATTTATCTCTGGGCTCTATTCTGTTCCATTGATCTATATTTCTGTCTTTGTGCCAGTACCATACTGTCTTAATGACTGTGGATTTGTAGTTTTGATGACTAAAGTGCAAGCTGAGCAAACTAGAGGGTGAATTGTTAAAAATTCGTAATGAAGCAACCAGTCAGCTGAGTGCCTAATATTATCAAAATGAATTCTAGAATACAAAACAACGTGTAGATTTTGCCAAAAGAGTACCAGGCATATTGAGAATCACATTGAGGTCTAATAGGAATTTGTATGTTTCCTATGTTTCTATCCTTTTCTGCACCCAGACTCCCTTCTGGTGTGTGAAACTGTTTCTTTTGTGATGGAATTTCAATGCTTTTGAAATAAAATGGCATGGACTTAAGGTGAATGGAGTAAACAAAACAAAAGATGAATGCTCTCACCTTGCAACCCTTTTCTTAGCCCTTTCAGAAAGCTGCTAATTACATTTTCTTATTTTACCCAAAATTATAGAATGCAAAATCAAGTAGTTAGAGAAGTAATAGCCATATTGAATTCAAAAGACAAATGAACCTTGATTTAAATAGCTGTAATATTCTTCTGACTCAGTCAGTTCTATCATTCATTCTAAATATGCATGTATGGAAAACAGAATTAGAAAAGATATTATATTTAATGTCAAAGGTCAATTAAATTTTGCCTGTCAGTAAACTTTTGATTGAACTAGTAGCAATATATTTTTAAAAAACCGAGTTATTAGTAACAGTAACTAATATTTACCACTATATTTCAGGCATTGTTCAGTCTGTTTTACAAGTATAAGTTTATATAATTCATAGCCTATGAATTTAGGAACTTTTATTCCTATTTTACAGATGATGATGCCATTGAGGCATGGAAAGGTGAAGTGACTTCTTTGTGTGGCTCATCCTAGATTCAATCCTAGAGAGTCTGATTCCAGAACCAGAATCCCTAACTCTTCATTAGACAGTTTACTGAAATGTCCTAATTGAGGCATTTCAGACCAATAGATTGCTTATTTGAAAACATTAGTCCTTCTCAATCTGCTAAGCTGCAGATGCTGACAGTCTTCATCCGTTTTGTCAAGGAGCAGAGATACTGTGTCCTTTTAGTACCTTGACATCATAATTAATAAGGCACTATCCATCTGACCACTAGACCTGCCCAGAAAGACCTACTAACCCACCTTCCTCTACCAAATTAGAACCCTGATGCCTCAAAGCAAGTTTGAAACAGACCTGAATTTATCACAACCTCTTAGACATTTTAACTATTCACCATGATATTAGATGAGCTCCCTTAGTCCTGGCTCAGTCTCTCTCTGAGTTTTTCTGTTCTTACATTGGCAATACATGGGTATGCTCTGTGACTATTCCCTTCTGAGAGAATAACACATTTGGCAAAACAAAATGAAACCCTTCTTTATTTGCATGAATTCAGTTTTCATTTTTTAACTCAATAACTCCAATCCTGATACTGAATAACAGTAACCATGTCCATGATTATTATCCTCATTTAAAGTTAATTAATTGCTAAATCAGTGAGTCTCTGTACAGTGTTATTTTGATGCACAAAAATGAAAACTAACATCCAAGAGTTTCTGACTTGCTTAAGCAATGGTGAAACATTTCAGTAATATTCCAGAGTAGAGTTTAGTGGGAAAAGGAGCTTTACCTTCTTTATTCCAATTTTATTATTTTAACAAATGTACACCCTTCCAGGCACTAAATTATGTAGTGTGTTGTGTCACACCCTAAACACTCACTGTACTGTTTTCCACAATGTTTTTAGAGGGACTGTTGGTGTGCAGAATATTCTAATAGTTAAGCCATCCTAAGTCTCAGGAGTTTCTCTCTGCCATCCCAGTGATGCCTTTGTCATTATTTATTGGCCTATATTTGAAATGGTTAAATTAAGTAAAGTAGACAAAGTCCTGAAAGTTAAATGAACATGATTAAAGGAGTGAAGATTGAACAGAATTCGGTGAGAATAGGAAACAAAAGCTCTTTGAAAGTTTGGTAAACCTCCTCAGTAAATAGAACCCTGCTTGTCTGTCTTGGTTGAATATGATAATGTAAAAATTAAATGTGAAGTAAACCGTGTTTTATATACAAACAAGAGTAGATAGACAAAATGTCTGGTTCCTTTTCAGTTTATTTGCTCATGGGAGAGCAAATGAATGAACTCGGACAAAATTTCGAAGTTGAGGTAAGAATCCTAACCAACATCATCTAAGTTAGAGGTTTCCTCTATTTATGTCATTTAAATGGACTATTTAAGTGATTTTTAAAAATCCAAATTACCAATTTCTTTAAAATGCAGTCTGGGATTCTGGCTCAAATGTTGCCCATTAGAAGTTGCTAGTAGAGGACTTGCTTGGAAGAATAAATAAATGATTAGCATACCAATGATCTGTGTGGCAAGGTATACCCAAAGTAACTTTGTTGGTTTCTAGTTAATTTAATTGGCTAATTTAACACCTTATCATACATTGATTAAAGATAAGCAGCCACCTAAATGACCACAAATATAATTAATGAGGCCTGGAAGGAGGGACCCTTTCTACATCTGTCTCTCTTTAACCCCAGCACTTTGTTTCTGGTACATCATAGAATAGAATCAATAAATATTAGTGAAATTAATAAACTGTATTCTAGGATAAAATATATGGAAATTAAGAGCCTCAGAAATAGTTTCAGGTGTAATAATAGGTTATTTGCATTAGATTCTTTGTAGCTATTTTTACATGTTTATTTATACCTTACTAAGCTTCCTTGTCTTCCTATACATCTAGCTTGTAGTAATATATATAGTATAAAAATGGATTTTTTAAAATTAATTAATTTATTTTTTTTCTTTACATTATCATGTTGGTTTTACCATACATTGACATGAATCTGCCATGGGTATACACGTGTTCCCCTTCCAGAACCCCCCCTCCCACCTCCCTCCTGATTCCTTCTCTCTGGGTCATCCCGGTGCACCAGCCCTGAGCACCCTGTATCAAGCATCAAATCTGGGCTGGCGATTGATTTACATGTTTCAATGCCGTTCTCCCATATCATCCCACCCTTGCCCTCTCCCATAGAGTCCAAAAAACTGTTCTATACATCTGCATTTCTTTTGCTGTCTCACATACAGGGTTATCGTTACCATCTTTCTAAATTCCATATACATGCATTAGTATTTTTAACAAAAGAGTAAATAATATTATTTTTATCATTTATTATACATAAAGAAGGAAAAATTCCTCTAAAATGGTGTTTCCTTTAAGAAAGTGCTTAGTGTTTATAACCTACTCTAATAGCTTGAGAGCAAAATGCTTTTGATATCTACATGAAATCCTCAGAAATAGAGAAAGAAGAGCTTGGAGCTGAGATGCTAAGAATTCTGTTTCTCTGTCGGAAACTAAGAAAAGGAAGAGGGTTGCTAATCATTCCAGAATGCGTAGTCACCCCAGACTTTTGGGGTTAATTTAGGGCTAATTAATGTGGCCTTGGTGGGGGGAGACAGGAAGTGGTCATCTAGCTATTAGGTTGAGGTATTAGATTCTAGACCAGTGTTAAAAAATATTTCTTTTTAACAGAGGGCATAATCATGACTCCCATACAAACCTAAAATAAACGTGTTAAATTTTGTATTTAAGTCATTAATTAATGAGTGGTCTAGTGAAATGTTACAGCAGTTCAAGAAAGAATTCAGATAGCAAAATAGATTGATGACTTGATAGAGAGACATTAATAGAATACTGGAATAAATTTACAAACTTGCAAAATTGGTCTGTCCATTGGATAATAATAATCCTTTGTATTACACCACAGCCTTCATAAACACAGGTAACACAGAATGATGTGTTAGAAAATGTCTTGTTTACCAGAAAACAACATCTAGTTACCTTTTGGTCCACCTTAAAATCTTTCACATTTTTCTTCCTACTCTAGTCTGAACTATAACAAGGGTGACGGAAAAAAGTGAAAGTGTTAATTTCTCAGTCTGTCCAACTCTATGCCATCCCATAGACTGTAGTCCACCAGGCTGCTCTGTCCTTGGGATTCTCCAAACAAGAATACTGAAGTGGGTTCCCATTTCCTTCTCCAAGGGATCTGTCCAACACAGGGATCAAACCCAAGTCTCCCTCATTGCCAGCAGATTCTTTACTATCTGACTCACCAGGGAAGCCATTGCAAATGGTACAGTTCAGAACATTTCAGAAACAAAGGACCCACTGTTATCTGAACATATGAAAACTAAGTAAATTTAGGTATTTAGAGGCTGAATGAGTAGGCAAACAGAGGGGAAGCCATTTAATTCTTGATACTTTTGACTGAGAAAGAGAGATTTGGTTCAGAATTGTAACATATCCGTTTAGTAAGCCAATAGTTAACCTGAGGCTATGTAGGAAATCAGATCACTATGCAACTGCTCTTGAGTCTTCATATACAAAACATTTATTCAACATGTACCTTAAAATTTCACTTTCATATAATGACTCAGTACCCTCTCAAAGTTTTTGCCTAATAAAAACTGTTTTTAGGTTTAAGATTTCCATTGACCGTATTACTTTCCATTGACCGTATTACTGCAGAGTAAAGTTGCAGTTCAAGAGAAGTAGTTTACTGATTGCTTAATAAAGTTCAACACTCAACTCTCTCATCTCCTACCCATCTCAATCTGTCCCTAATCTCATCAGAGAATTACAGTAACTATAGACTAATACCTCTCAATAGAGTAGTTTTCTTTACTTAATATGATGTAAAGATGTCATATTACTGACTATGTCATTAAAAGCCATAGTCTCAACATACTCAATGTATAGGTGACACGAAACTATAGTCTACTACTGTAAAGAAGTAATAATCGAGAATAAGATGCTTACAAAGAGGGAAAAAGACAGGGTATTTTTTTTTCCCCTTTTTGCTTAGAAAAAGATCTTGGATCATTGTGTATGTTAGTTGTTTTATGTTATTTGTAAATATAGTGATTTGCTTGGAAATTTGGATTATTTGAGATATATAGATAAGATCAGACCTGTTCAGGGTAGCATGGCCATGGACTATTTGAGATATTTAGGAAGACAGAGCTATATTGGAGATAGAGATAAAGGATGTTACATTTTGACATTTCCCCCTAATGAAGCCCCATAAAGATACAGAGAAAGAATGTTATCTGCCAAGAGTCTTATGTACAACCTACTTGACTTAGCAAAGTTCTGATGTTTAAACTATCTTGATTTTGATGGGGTAGGGGGTAGGGGGCACTTGGAAAGACAGTGGCAACATTGGCATTTTAACAGAAACTTTTCAAGACATATTTGAAATTAGATCATCCAAACATCTAAACAATCTAAACAAATGCAAAAACAAAAACTTTCTAATATTTTTAGGAGTATTTTTGAAATAGCTTTGGATTTGGTAGACCCAAATGTGGATTTTTGAAAAAGATCTGAACTGAAAATTTTTCATATGAGTTGTAAACCATTAAAATAATTGGCTACATATATGTGATTTGATAGAAATATAAATTTGTTTCCATGACATTGAGATAGTGTTTTAAGGAGGATCACTTATGAAATTCAGCCCTCTAAGGTTCAGGAATTATCTTAAGTAACAACACTCAATCTGTGCTTATTTTATTTTACCCCACAAAGAACTGGACTGAGATCACCAGCTTATTTTAGCAGGCCAAAAATAAACACATGTAGCTTTGTTTGCAGTATCATGTGTTTGGATTCATATGCAAAACTCACTATGTTTCAGATGAATAAACCTGTATTCATATGGCCACTGTAGGATGACCTTAACCTTGATTTAAGGGATAAAACATGAAGAACTTTATAAATATTTGTTTAATGTAAGTTTAATTACAATATATGATTTTTAATTTATAAAAGCTGACTTGCTTTTACATTATTAGATGTTAAAAAAATCATACTCTTTTAGACCCCACAGTTTTTCTATTCAATGAAATGTTTTAAGGATGAATTTTATTACCAATTTCACTTTTTTAAAACACAAAACACTAGTTGATTTCTTCTCTGTAACAAGTTCCTTCTTTTAAGTTACAATTTGAGTAGTTTCCACGTGTAAAGTTAATATATTATTAAAGGAAAAGTACAAAATGAAGTAAAAAGGAGGCATGTATAAAACTATTGGTAAGTGTGTCAGATCTGTACTTACCATGAAAAAGCAATAATTTTTTAAAATCATATATCTTAATTAAAATTAAATATCTTAATTGCTGAGAAATGATAAATAATATGTCCTTATTTTGGCAGAAGAATAACTATAAATGTTTAGGGATCATTTTCAATTTAGAATGTGGATTAAACACTGTACCTTAGAAATATCTTGCTATATTTTTCTAAACACTATTACTTATAATGGAATAGCATTTTAAAAGCATCTAAACTGAATCCCCTAAACTAAAACTTTGTCTATGTCATCTAAAAGAGGGAAAAAAAAAAATCAGAAAAAGGGAAGAGAGTCACAAAGTGAAAAGAATCAAACTACCAATGGAAAAATTAAAAAGTAGTTATTATACATTATTAATTACCGACCTTATGATTTCTGAGCTAAATTAAATGTTATACTCATTAATTTACTTTAAAAACAGTCTTCTTAAAACTTTATTGCATTTAGGTCATGTTCATTACTTTTATGACCTGAAGTACATGTGTTAGGCATACCAACCAATTGGCACACATCCTCTTTTAAAGATAGAAAAAAAAAAGATGACTACTCTATTGTAATACTTTGTTCTCTCTCTCCTCCTCTTTCTATTTTTTTTTGTTTGTTTGTTTTTTGTTTTCATTTTTGGATGATTGGTGATTTGTTTGCTTCTCCGGGTTCCTGTTGATCAGTGGTGTTTGGCCAGTTTGTATTTTTCCAGACATCACTCCACGATGTTGTTGAGGTGTATGATGGGCCAACTCAGCAATCTTCTCTGTTATCTTCCCTCTCAGGATCCCATTCAGGTATCCTTTACTAGAACTGCCATGCATCAGTTATTGATAAAAGACTGACTTTGATTGGTAATGTAGTGAAAGTTGAGATTTATATCATCCATATTAGAAAAAAAGTAAATGGAACATAAAGTCATTACTTTTTTAAAAAGAATAGAAACGCAACAGTAATTCAGACTCTTGATAAAAATATAACCGTTTTCTGGGATTCTAATCAAGTAAATATAGTATTTAGTCACTTTGTCCATGGTGTTTGGTGTAATATTTAAAAATTCTTTACAGAATGAGGCAATATTATCAAAATGTAATAAAAGCCTTCCAGTTAAAAAAAAAAAGGTTGCAATTGAAGCTAAACCCAAAATAATATATTGTCAGTGGTAGAATATATTAAAGTAATTTAGTAGAGCATAGATTGATGTTTTCAAATGACAGTGTAAATTAGTATAATTTGTTAGGTTTACTGAATGAAATTATTTATGATATCTTAGTGTTTGTTTTGTTGAGTAGGAGAATCACTTCCACTGAGTTCAGGTAATCAGATCACAATTCGATTTACTTCAGTTGGACCAATAACAGCTAAGGGATTTCACTTTGTTTATCAAGGTAAGTGACCCTGTAGCATAGAAACACACTAAGGAATGTAATCAGTTTCCATGCTGTGTTCAGAATTGTTGAATGATGAGAGCCTCATAACCATATAGGACAGATAAAAGTTGTGTGCTTTAAAAAAAAAAATTGTTTTGCCTTTTCCCCTTCCCCATTGTTAAAGCATTATTACTTTGACCAAAGTAAAAAAAAAAAAAAAAAAAACTATTGCTTCCATCATCACTCTCAAGCAAACTGCATGCTTTTTCTTGTTTTTAACATATTGTTTTCAAAACATCTGTTTTTTTGACAATACTTCACTCTACATATTCTATTTCCTTATAGTCTAGCACTCTAAGAATGTACAAACTTTTTGTGCTGATGTACTTAGACATGCCAAGGAAATCATTATTCTAAAATTGTAGTTTCTCATTCTCTTAGGAGAATTCAAACTTTCTTCACGATTATTAAATATTTTTTTGCAATTCAAAATCAGTTTACATAGTTTTTTGTGACTTATATTAGACAAACTTCCACATTATATACAACTAAATTAAGAGCTATCACCTGAATATTTTGTTTGAATTATATATGTTCAATGTAGTTATTCGCAAATGTATCTTGAACTTTATTCCAAATAAATTTATAAACACTTGTGATTTGATATTCTTATTAAACCCTCTTATTCTAATTATAATATTGGCTATAGTATTACACTATTTCATTCTTAATAGTAGTCCCTCTGTAACAATGTGTGGTATTATGATTTTTAAAAGGCACTCTAACAAATGAAATTATTTTCACTCAAGTGACATAAGAGGAACCTATCTATTTGGAATTCATCTTATCATTTTTTGGGCTATTGTCAAACTCCTTAATCCCATCTGTATGTGTTTTAAAAAGAAAAAACATCCTGTTATCATTCTATCTTTAAAAAAGTCACAATTTAAGAGCATACCTAAAAGGAATTTCAAATTTGATATTGTATGATTATTAAAATAAAGCTTCTATTGTTGTTAATCTGTCTGACTTCTATTCTGCTTAGCCTGAACATAGTTATTGTCTTCATCAATAACAAACATGTTTTGAACAACTAAGTTTATGAATATGCTGTGAAATTAATCAAATGTTGTATTTGCTTTTTTAAAATCTGTGTTTTTAGAGAGCAAATAGTGTTAAAAATAACTGACATTGCTTTACATAACCTGATATCTTCTTTTTGTATGCTTGGCATTCCAAATTAAAAAAAAAAAATTTATCTGTTACCATTCCTTAAATTGAAATATCTTTGCTCAAGCTACATTGTTATATTGATAAAAGTATGGTAAAACAAAAATCAGAAAGTAACTGATGTTGTTTAAAGAATCCAAAATAAAATGTTTTTAAATAAAAAATCTTAATGACAATAGCAATATTTATTCATTTTGAATTTATTAATTTCATCATGTATGAAATTTTAAACTTTTATAAATATGTTCAAATTGTTAGCTAAGGGTCGAGTTAGTAAAGATTTCTTTGAAATTTGTTTGTGTAGTCACATTTTGAAATCTGTATTTACCAAACATGAAATTAAAATCCACAATTATTTGTATGCAGCTGTTCCTAGAACAAGTTCCACACAATGCAGTTCTGTGCCTGAACCAAGGTTTGGAAGAAGGATTGGCAATGAATTTGCAGTTGGTTCATTGGTTCTTTTTGAATGTAACCCAGGATATATTCTCCATGGATCCATTGCAATTAGGTGTGATACAGTGCCAAATTCTTTGGCCCAATGGAATGATTCCTTACCTACCTGTATTGGTAAGTTTATAAATTTGTATGCTTTGTTTTGTACATATTATATATCAAAATTAGTTATCTTGCATCTTTCAATATTTAATACTTTATTAGTTATGTATCTACATATGGAAACTACAGTGGCTATTTAATGCAATTGACGCTTGATGCAATCAATAAAAATATACATATATACTTACAATAACACAGAATTAGAATGCTATTAATATGGAATTATTAGATGTAACCATCCTTTGAAATAAACATTTTTCATTTTTAAAATGTATGCAAAGATGTCTATGCCAATATATAAGGAATTTACCTATCTTTTAAAGATCACAGAGATTGATTTTTCTGGGTATGTTTTATCAGCAAAGAAATTAGAAGACATACTTTAATACATTTTTTTTCCTTTTCTCTATTAGTTGCATGCATGCATGCTTAGTTGCTTCAGTTGTACTGACTCTTTGAGACCCCATGGACCATAGCCCACCAGGCTCCTCTGTCCAAGGAACTCTCCAAGCAAGAACATTGGAGTGGGTTGCCATGGCCTCCTCCAGGAGATTTTCCCTACTCAGGGATCGAACCTGCATTTCATTACACTGTAGGCAGATTCTTTTCCACTGAGCCACCAAAGAGGCACCATTCAAGTTATATATATGTATAAAAATATAAAATAAGCAATTTTCCCAGTCTTTCACAGATAAAAGTGGAAACACTTTAAATGAGTAGATGGCAATAGGATTAGTCAAATCTCATTATTTGAAACTATTTTTATAATGTTATATCCAAGGTTTCTGAGGTGTTGCTGGTGGTAAAAAAATCGCCTGCCAATTCAGGAGACATAGGAGATATGGGTTTGAACCCTGGGTCAGGCAGATTGTCTGGAGAAGGAAATGGCAACCCACTCCCCTATTCTTGCCTTTAAAATCCCATGGACAGATAAGCCTGGCAGACTACAGTCCATGGGGTCACAAAAAATCAGACGTGACTGAGGACTGAGCACACAACACACATATACAGTTTATATCGATACGTTTATGTTGGTACGTTTATGAACTTACAAACTGCAAGCTTTATAAACTTAGCTCTGCTAAGTTATTTGAAGCAGTTAAGACATTTTCTAAATAATAAAAATATCAATAGTTTAGAATCTTATCATATTTCAGGATCATTACAATGACTTTTGGATCTTGTAGAATTCCATGGATTTGGAAAATGTAGACTGTAGAGAAGTTGCTTTCTTCTCTCTTCCAAAAGCATGTCTGGAAATTAAGTTTTTTAATTACATATTATAAAACTAAAAGAAGAGTATTAAAGCTTCATCTCAGGTTAAGAAATAGTTCTAATGAGTTCTTCCTCATTAAAGTTTTATTAGCATGAGATTTGGACGATGAGAGGGAGGTAAAATTTTGATGAGTAAAATTTTGTTTTTATTTTAATCATCTCAATTCTCTACCTTGTGATAGAGAAGACATGAGTGTATATATAAACAATATAGCATGTACATTTATAAATATATAACATCTATTTTTAATAACAGATCCTGCCATACCTGAAAAAAATTATAAATAACTTTTATTTTTAACTATTAAAAAACATTTTACAATGTTTTAACAGAGATTAATATAATGTTAGTTCATACTTAATTAGAATAAAATGTATTTTAAGCAAATTTTGATTGAAATGATATGGAAGTTACACTCATTTCTGCTGAGGAAAGAGTAAAGATAAAGTTTCGTGATATGCATTTATAGAACACATACTGTGTATAGGACAAGACTGCTTTAAATCTTTTACCATTCAAATAAGAACATCACTAATAATTGTGCTTGGAAAATGTGCAAATTAGGACTATCATAAAAAAAAATAGAACATTTGTTCTATCATAAACAAAAATGTAGGATCTAGACCTCTATAGGAACTTGATATCACCACTCCCTCAAACAAATGTATCTTGCATATTTCACAGAGTATTATTCTTACAACCAAAAATCTAATTCTTCCTTCTACAGTAAGTGGAATGGGAACTGTTCTTTTATTTGTTGAAAACCACATACAGAAAGTAATTTTAAACACTGGAAAACTATAAATGACTCCTCAACTTTCTTGTCTTTCAACTAAATAACCAGTTTCTAATATGACTATGATTTAACACTTCCTATTTGCCAGGTTTCATTCTGAGTAATTGGTCAATAAACACATATTTAATTAATTTTTCACAGCAAACCTATGGAGAAGTTGCTCTCAGAATTTACAGATGAATAAACTGAGCCTTAGAGAGGCAAAACAGTTTTTATTAAAAGTGACACAGCCTAATAAGTAGTAACATAGGAGCAGGATTTGAAAATATTTTCTGATTCCATACTTCAATGTGCATGACAGGAGAGTGTTTTCCTTTTTATTTTGACTGATAAGCTAATTTCCTAATTCAAATTCTATATCTCTTTTATAATGTGGAATTTCTTAACCTGTTAAAGTATATTTTTGACAGTCAGCAAGCAAAGGAGAAAAAATAATTTGCACTTGATATTTCTCCTCTTTTGCACCTAGAATAGAGTAGAGCTATGGTTAATGGAACAAAAAGATCTTTATATACTTTTATACTCTCATAAGAGAAAATAGATAATGTTCTTCCTTATGACCACACTATATGTTGAGTTCATAGCCTTATAAAATGCAAATAAATTAATTATCCTAAAATACTATGAGCTGAGAGAAATGTTCCTTTATGTCTAGGCCAAAATTAGTCATACAATATGCATAAACCAGAAATTACATTGCTTCAATTCAGTTTAATAATTGAAGAAAGACACAAGATAATAAATCTCTTTAGCCTTACAGTGGATTTTTTAAACATTGCTTTCTAAATATCAGGAATCAATCATTATTTCTATCTCACTTTTCTCAGTAATTATTTACATCATTTCTGTGTCACTTTTAGTTTCTTTATGTATTATTCTTTAATAATAGAAAATATTAATACCACACAATGGAAGATAATGAATAAGTAGCTATCTTCCTTTTATTTCATATGTATTATGAAAATTCCCTCAAGATAATTATAAAAGTAGATTGATAAAAAGACTTATGGAAAGGCATAAACTAGTTCATTAATCTTTAAATATTATTGAAAACATCCATTTATCCATTTAGAGTGTTCAAAGAACCAACATATACACAACAGTGTCCTAATTAATGGAAAAATTTTGTAAGAAATCATAAAAAACTGAATAAAGTCTTCATAACTAGGAGCTGTAGTAGGTTCTCAGTATAAGGGTCAATTGAGTCTTAGATAGTAATAGGCTTTGACTTCAACACTAAATTGTTGACTCAATTACTACATGAGTCTGGAAATTTTTGCATAATCTCTGATTCTCAATTCCCATATCAACAAAACAAGGAAGTTATAGATTTATTGTGGCTATTAAATATTTTAAAGCCTTGGCAGAGTTCTTGGACTCACTAAGTACTCAAAAATTAAGTTGTTTTTGTGCTTTCCAAATTCTCCACCATAAAATCAGAACATACAACTTCAATTCTAAAAGTATTGTATCTCAAATAAAGAACTTCTATGCAGTGTTCATAAAGGATTTCATATTATTGATTTTAATCTGTTGACATGTAGTTTTAATAACACTTTAAAGTTATTATATGTAAAGATTTTCTTCTGCTGAAGATTTTTGCATCTTGGCAAGGTCTAAAAGCATGGGCTTCTATTAGTTTTTCTAATTCTGATTATTTAGTTCCTTAAAGGCAAGATATCTTTCTCAGTTAAAAATTTTCAGGAAGGCTTTAGGGAAATACAATGATAGTTTTCTTGAGGATAATAGTAATTATTAGAATATGCTATTTAGGGGTTGTGAAATTTCTTTCTATCAACTTATAAATTTAAGGACAGTTGATTTAAAAGGAGCAGACTAATAACAATAGGCATATATTTATGATTTGCTTTGGTTTCAGTGTTTGTCTAAAGGTCTAAAATAAAAATAAACTTGAAATTAAAATAATGATTACCATTATTCTAATTGGTTGAAAAATATATGTTTAATCAAGGTTTGAACATTACATGATCCAAAATACTATATTTTCTTTTGTCTATGAAGGTATGAAGAAAATGTTAGAAAGAGGAAAGAGATAAAAAGGAGAAATGAGCTGATGTTAAAGAAAGAAGGGGGAAAAATGTAATAGTTAAGGAAGAGGAAAGGGAAATAGAAAAATTGAATAGTCTTTGTGATGGGAAACAGAGAAAAAGAACTGTACATTGTAAACTTTTTTGTTTAAAGCAGAAGAAAACGCTTATTTTACAGAATTATTGTAAAGCTTTTCCATATGTCAGATGTGTCAGTTGATTAATCCTGGTGTTTTTGCCACAAGAAATAAGACTCCATGTAAAGAACAAGAAGATCAGGCCATTTTGCTATAAATTCATTTCAGCAAGTGCAGAAGCTTCTACCAAGCATTAAAGCCTTCGAAAGACTTTGAGAGCTTGCCATGGCTGACATGCAACATCAGGAGTAAATGCTAATGGACTGTTATCCCTAGCCTGGATGGACTCAGCCTCGCTTTTTCCTTTTATGGTGAAAAGATGAGGAACTCAGGAGTCATTACACTCTCTCTGTCAAAAGTCCATTTCTCTCTAGATACCTGGGCTTTTTGAGAAATATGTGAGTGCATCTATGGAGGGTCTTTAAACATAAAACACACTACCTTTTATGTTGCATTGGTTTGAAAGCGCATACTTAGAGATAGAAAATTTTATCAGATGGCTTCTGTTTCCTGCCAAGATCACACAAAAAGGGCATCTTACTTTATGTCACTTAAAAAATAATGTATACTTTGTAGAACAGGTATAAATCCAGAAAACTGAATATATAACAGAAGGACATATGGGACTTGTATGGGACAAGAACTAGATTCTAAATAACACTTGGATGATAGCTCACTTTAGGTGTTATCATTTCATCCCACTGCTAGTCTTTACATAAATGAAAATATACTTTGCATTTCTATTTTTAGCTATAAATATTTTTAGTTTTAAATGTTATGAATAAAAATGATAATGTCTTTAAGTATTCAGAAAAAGAGAAGGCTTGATGTCTTAATTCAAATGAGTCAAATACAGAGTTATCTTAGGTTGACATTAAAGAAGTATCTGTAATTTATGTTCATTTTTAGTTTCTGTTATCTGGATAAAATTCTAATTGCTTCAAAGTCTTTGAACTTTCTGTTTTTTCTCCTTGGAAAATCATCCCCAAGATACCTTTTGGGCTTACTACATTGCTTCATTCCAGTTTTCACCTGAATACCTTCTTTGACCATCCTATCTAAAGTAATTTTCTTCCACTCATTCTCCATTTGTTCTTTATATCTTTATCCTGTTTTTTTTTTTAAGGAGCAACCATTCACCAGATTATATATAGTTAGGATATTTCTCTAGTCTTTCTTGCCCTCCTCTTCCTGTCACTATATTCTGTTTTTGTTCAACAAAAAGAGGACATGGCATACAAGAAGTTTTCAATAAGCATTTTTTCAATGAATGGCTTTTAACAGATAAGTTTGATAATTTCATAAATTTTTATAGAGGTAGAACAACTGACCAACTTCCTAAGTCCAGGTCTCATGCTTTTTCAACTTCAGGCTTTCAAACCATGGTGATATTCTTGTTCAATTTACTTGCTTAGACCTTTAAACGCCGTCTTAAAGCTACAAGATACTTGAGAATCCATAGAAAGAGGCATAGATAAAACATACATAGTAGATTTTCATATTGTATAGGTAATTTTATTCTAAGAAAGAACAAATTCTCTATTTATATTTTACAGTTTAAATATATTCTTTATTAATCTATTACAGAATATTATACATAATGATGCTATTTCCCCTCCCTTCACTGGTTCAATGCATACTCAGTTGATAGCTTAGGCCAAGTGAGCATCCAACAATTGAAACCAAATGAAAGCAGTGACCTACATTTCTAGTGATTTCTATTTCAAATGTAATTGTTTGAGCTTCACAGTTCTTACTACTGCTATCAACACTTTTTTTTTTCTGTCATAGTAGAACAAAATAAATGTTCATTAATTTTTTTAAAAAGTTGACATATTGAAATTAAACTGTTGTCTTGAAAGCAGCCCCATTAGACATGATATACAAGTTGTACTTACAGTAAAATGGTCAGATACTGAATTAGGTAATTCACAAATGTAACTAACCTGTATAAGAAAACAATATTTAATTCTTGTGTGAATCTGTCTCATTAAGTAGTTCTTAGGTAAATTATAATAAAGCACAATAATGTTTTTATAATAATATTGGACTTTGAACAGAGGTAAACTTGAAAAATTTGCTGAAGACTGAACTTTATCTTCCAAATTTGACTTTATTACACTTCAGATTTCTTGAAAATTTTAGTCTCTTAAAACCCCAAACTCTCTTCTCTCTGAGATTCTGTGATTTGAATAAGCCCCTGTAGCCACTAATAGCTCTGACAACATATGGCCTTAGGCATAAGTATTTATGTTAGTGGGAGGTATCTTTTGAAAAGCTCTTGAATATGCCACTTGCCTCCCTTAGGCAGAAGTGTTTAATTAGCTGCTTATCCCATCACTCTTAACAAGCTTTGTGTTTTTCAAGTCCTTTAGAGACCCAGGAAGAACTGTTTTTACTTATATTGGATCCATGACAATGCTTGTCCACACTGTCTTTTTCAGTGGAAAGAAACAGATGAAGAAATACATATAGTATCTGAATCTTCATTCATTGATTCACTCATCCATTCAACCATGAAAAAGTTATTAAATATAATAATGAATGTCATTGACTAGTATTTGTATGAAATGCTATTAAGCATTATCTCATTTAATATCAACACCAACATCAGGAGGTAGATAAGAATATTCTCTGTTTTATAGATAAATAGTGAAACCCCTATGGTTTAGAGATAACAAAAAAAGAATTAATATTTGTACCCAAGCAGCTTGATTCTAAAATCTGTTCTCTTAATCTATATGTTATATTGAATAATATTGATTAGAAGGTATTAGAAATACACAGTACATTCTTTTTAAATAGAAAAGAAACCTTAGGATAAGTAATATACAAATGATATAAAACTTTGTAAAACATTACTATGTGGTAATGCACATCTGGGAACTCACTTATAATGTATTTTCTTGGTAAAAATAAAACAAGTGAAGTAGAATTAAATATGTCTTCTTTAGAAAATTACTAGTAGAAAAGAATGATGCAGGAATGGTAAAAAAGTAACTTTACATAATCATAAGATTTATACAGATAGACAGTCACTCAGTAATCTATTTAACAAGCATTTATTTAGTTTACAAAGTATTAGAGAGATCTTTTCAAGAAAATTGGAGATATCAAGGGAATGTTTCATATAGGATGGGTACAATAAAGGGCAGAAACCATAAGGATCTAACAGAAGCAAAAGAGATTAAGAAGAGGTAGCAAGAATACACAGAAGAACTGTATAATAAAGGTCTTAATGTCTTAATGACCTGGATAAACATGATAATGTGGTCACTCACTTAGAGTCAGACATCCTGGAATGTAAATTCAAGTGGGCCTTAGGAAGCATTACTACAAACAAAGCTAGTGCTGATAGAATTCCAGATGACCTATTTAAAATTTTAAAAGTTAATGCTGTTAAAGTGCTGCACTCAGTATGTCACAAACTTGGAAAACTCAGCGTGACCACAGGACTTGAAAAAGTTAGTCTTCATTCCAATCCCAAAGAAGGAGAATGACAAAAAATGTTCAATTTTACATGCTAGCAAACAGTGCTCAAAATCCTTCAAGCTAGGCTTCAGCAGCACATGAACTGAAAATTTCCAGATGTTCAAGCTGGATTTAGAAAAGAGAAAAGAACCAGAGATCAAATTGCTAACAGTCATTGGATCATAAACAGAGCAGAAGAATTCCAGATAAACATCTGCTTCCTTGACTACATTAAAGTCTTTGACTGTGGATAACAGCCAACTGTGAACAATTTTTCAAGAGTTGGGAATGCCAGACCACCTTACCTGTCTCCTGAGAAACCTGTATGCAGGTCAAGAAGCAACAGTTAAAACCAGACACGGAACAACTGACTGGTTCAAAACTGGGAATGTAGTACTTCAAGGTTGTATTTTGTCACCCTGCTTATTTAACTTATATGCAGAGTACATCATGCAAAATGCTGGGTTAGATGAATCACGAGTCGGAATCAAGATTGCTAGGAGAAATCTCAACAACCTCAAGCATTCCAGCTCTGTGAAACCCCATGGACTGTAGCCCGCCAGGTTTCTCTGTCCATGGATATTCTCCAGGCAAGAATACTGAAGTGGGTTACCATGCCCTCCTCCAGGGGATCTTACCAACCCAGGGATCGAACCCAGTTCTCCTGCATTGCAGGCAGATTCTTTACTGTCTGAGCCACCAAAGAAACCCCAAACATACAGAAGATACCATTCTAGTGGCAGAAAGGGAAGAGGAGCTAAAGAGTCTTCTGATGAGAGTGAAAGAGGAGAGTGAAAAAGCTGGCTTTAAACTTAACATTCAAAAAACTAAAATCAGTGCATCCAGTCCCATCACTTCATGGCAAAGAGTTGGGGGAAATGTGGAAACAGTGACAGACTTTATTTTCTTGGGCTCCAAAATCACTGTGGATGGTGACTACAGCCATGAAATTAAAAGATGCTTCCTCCTTGGAAGGAAAGCTATGACAAATCTAGACAGCATATTAAAAAGCAGAGGCAAAGTCCATATACTCAGAGATATGGTTTTTGCAGTAGTCATGTATGGATGAGAGCGTTAGACCATAAAAAAGATTGAGCACCGAAGAATTGATGCTTTCAAACTCTGGTGCTGGAGAAGACTCTTGAGAATCCCTTGGACAGGCAGTAGATCAAACTGGTCAATCCTAAAGGAAATCAACCCTGGATATTCATTGGAACAACTGAAGCTCCAATACTTTGAACACCTGATGTGAAGAGTCGACTCATTGGAAAAGACCCTGATCCTGGGAAAGATGAGGGGTAGGAGGAGAAGGGGATGAAGAGGATGAGATGATTGGATAGCATCATTGACTCAAAGGGCATGAGTTTGAGCAGACTCTGGGAGATAGTAAAGGATAGGCAAGCCTGGCATCCTGCTGTCCACAGAGTTGCAAGGAGTCCGACATGACTTATCATCTGAACAATACAAATTAAGTGTCAGTCACTCTTCTAGGCACTCACCACATAGCTTTGAATAAGAGGATAAGGTCTCTTCCCTTAGGGAGTTTGACTTATCATCTGAACAATACAAATTAAGTGCCAGTCACTCTTCTAGGCACTCACCACATAGCTTTGAATAAGAGGATAAGGTCTCTGCCCTTAGGGAGTTTACTTTTGTTTCGGATAGGGATAAATGCTATGGAGCAAAAGAAAGCAAGCAGAGGCTGGAGATTAGAGGAAGACATCCAAAGCATGCTGCTGTTTTAAATGAAAAGGGGTGAGATATATGAAAGTTAAAGAGGTAAGCAAGCCACAACAATAATCTCAGGTGTCAAGAACAGAGTGAATGATGGCAAGAATGACAGAAGAATCGGGAGAGGCAGAGCAGAGGCCAAGTCTTATGGAGCTTCAAAGGCTGGAAGAGTTAGAATTTTTCTAAGTCATGTGGAAATTCATTTAGCTATGGATAGATAGCTAAATCAGTTATCAGCTAAATCAGTTTCTGGAAAATCACTGTGGCTAATGTAAGGGATGGGGGTAGTATAGAAGCAATAAGTCTAAATAGAAGCCTATTGCAGAAGTGGAGGGGAAAGTTAATGTTAGATTGGCAGATCATGATCAGTGATGAGAACTGATAAACGTTAGGATATATTTTTAAGATAGAATTGACATAGTTTGCTGATAGGCTGAATATTGATGTACATGTAAATTTGAAAAGGAAGATGAATTGAGTTCTAGATTTTTGGCTTAAGAATTAGATGGTAACATTTACTGAGAGGGCAGATAATATAGATCAGGGAGAATTTGGAAAATATTGATTTGGACATGTGAATTTTGAAATATTGAGTTGACATATTATTGTAGAACTCTGGGTAGAAGTTATGGCTAAAGATAAATGTTAAGTAGTCATAGTATATGGCTTCCCTGGTGCCTCAGACAGTAAAGAATCTGCCTGCAATGCCAGAGACCTGGGTTCAATCCCTGGGCCGAGAACATCCCATGGAAAAGGAAATGGCTACCCACTCCAGTTTTCCTCTCTGGAGAATCCCCACAGACAGAGGAGCCTAGCAGGCTACAGTCCATGGGGTTGCAAAGAGTTAGATACTACTGAGTGACTTAACTCTTGAGTCAGTGTATAGATGACATGGTAATACATGCTATTACAGAAGGGCAGTGGTTAAAAAGAGATGAGAAGATGGTGTAGGTCACAAGAGATATAGCATTTGAATTGGAAGGATCAGAAGGAGGATGAGATAACAATTTCTTTAAAAATACTTTATTACACTGATATAAAAGTTTGAACATGTAAGAATTTTGTAGCATTCTTTTGAGTAATTACCCTAGATTTTTTGCATTTAGTTTTAGAAGTGGCACAAAGTTATATAATTATCTTTAAAAATTATTAGAAAAATATATTGTGATATTTCATCATTAGAGCCAGATTAGGACACATGTCCAAGGATAATAGTGCCATTAGAACATAAAATAACAATAGTTGTAGCAAAAGGAAATGTAATTTACTGACTTCTTACTGTGTTTCAAGCAGTGTGTAAGCTTCTTTATGTGCATTGTTATTGTTTAGTTGCTAAGTTGTAACTGAATCTTTTGCGATTCCTCTGTCCATGGAATTTCTCAGGCAAGAGTACAGGAGTGAGTTGCCATTTCCTTCTCCAGGGATTTTTCCCAACCCAGGCTTTGAATCTGTTTCTGCTGGATTGGCAGATGGATTCTTTACCATTGGGCCCCAGAGAAACCCCTTAATGTAGATTATAATATCTATTTACTTTCCACAAAAGCCCCTTGGAAACAATTGCATTATCTTTTAACAGACAAAGCATCTGAGTTTTAGAGAGTTCAAGGACATGTCCAACATCACACAGTATTTAAAACTGTAAGTTTGGTCATTCCCAGAGTCAATCTGATACTACCAGCAGTATAAGAATTTCGCTTTAAGATTGATACCTTTAAAGAGTGTTAAAAGTCTTTACTGTCCTCAGAGTAAGTCGCCATACGTATTCTTTCCTGTAGTATTTGTACTGGCAAACCAGACTGTCACTATATTGAGTATTTTCTTACACTGAACAACACGAATGTGGAGCCAAACTACCAGTGTTCAAACTCCATCTTCATCTTCATCTGACTAGCTATGTGTTCTTGAGAAAGTTATTTAAACTGTTGGTGCCTCCATTTCCTCAGCTGTAAAATTAGGAGGATACTTATTCATATATTGTTGGATTGTTGGGAAGCTTTAATAAGTTAAAATATGTAAGTGTTTAGAAGAGTACTGGTATGTAGGCTCTATATAAATGTTATAATCATAACATAATTGTAATCACCATCATTATTACTCTGAAAGGGATATTATTACTAATAAAAATATATATGATGAGAAAATAATATAAAATAATTCTTCAAAAATTCTTTATGTACATATGAACAATTTTTAACTTATATCAATGAACATTTTAGTAATATACAAATAATATGCTATGATTAAGTTAATTATAGAATGACTTTAGATATGCTATTGCCAGGTTATCCTTTAATGTTGTCTAATTCTTTTTTTGTGTGTGTGCTATAGGAAGACGATTTTCATGGTTCTTTTGAGTTTTAAAGCATAATATGATTTGATTATGTTTGCAAGTCTAGTATCTGTCTATGATATTGCTGACCTTTTGGCTTACTTTAATCCTTTGCATTAGAATTAACTTCCTCTCATGAATTGCTTTACTTTCAGTGCCCTGTGGTGGAATTTTAACTAAACGCAAAGGGACTATTTTGTCTCCTGGATACCCTGAGCCTTATGACAACAATCTGAATTGTGTGTGGAAGATCACAGTGCCAGAGGGAGCTGGCATTCAAGTAAGAATATTTAAATTTTTCTTCTTTTCATTGTATATTTGAAGTTAATCTTTTCAGAGATGACAGGACACATGCAATTTCTAGAATTTCAGCCAGTGCTTTTGACTCACATGGCTGAATTTTAAAAAAGATATGCATGTTCAGTCACTCAGATAAGTCTGATCCTTTGTGATCCTGTTGACTGTAGTCTGTTAGGGTCCTCTGTCCACGGAATTTTCCAGTCAAGAATACTGGAGTGGGTTGCCATTTCCTCCTCCAGGGTATCTTCCTGACCCAGAGATTGAACCCACATCCCCTGTGTCTCCTGCATTGCAAGTGGATTCTTTGCCTGCTGAGCCATCAGGGAAGCCCTAAAGAAAGATAATTACCATTAATTTTTTCACCTGCAAGTAACAGAAAACCAATTCTGACTGCATAAGCAGTAAGAAAAATATATTGCTCCACACAACATTGAATCTTTTTGTAATATGGCTTAAACATTGTTTATTGCAAAGGTTCAGTTGTATCATTCCTGACCCAGGTTTTTTTCCATCTCTGTCCTGCAATACTTAGCATATTGGCTTAGTTCTTGAACTTCCTCTCTCATGGTCTTGAGATAGCTATAAAATCTCTAGGTATAACTATTTCTCAGCAATGGTCAATAGATGGAATGTAATGTTTCTATGTTATGCACTTTTATAATGACTGAGAACTTTTCACAAGCTTTCCAGCAGACTTTCCATTATCTCCTGTTGACCAAATTTCAATCATATGCATTCCTAAGCCATTCACTGGGCACTAGCAAAAGACTTACTATGATTTGGCTTTGAAAAAATCAAGATTAGTTGTCTGGATCTGGCAAGGGGCTTATCCTTCTCTGATGTACACAGCTCTCACTCAGTTGAACAAAATTGTTCTCTGTCAGCAAGGAAGAAGAATACTATTCTACAGACAGTCAACAGTATCTACCATATTAGTTCAATTGTGACCATTTTGTATGGGGAGCACTTTGACCAGCTACTCTGTTTGAGAAGAAAATTGTTTCAGGGCAAGTAGATAGCCTTTTACTGCTGAGTCAGTGTTTATCACATGAAACATAATTAAACTTCACAGAATATTACACAGACTATATTTCATGTGTGGATGTGAGAGTTGGACCATAAAGAAAGCTGAGCACTGAATAATTGATGCTTTTGACCTCTGGTGTTGGAGAAGATTCCAGATAGTCCCTGGGACAGCAAGGATATCAAACCAGTCAATCCTAAAGGAAGTCAATCCTGAATATTCATTGGAAGGACTGATGGCTGAAGCTGAAGTTCCAGAACTGTGGCCACCTGATGCGAAGAGCTGACTCATTAGAAAAGATCCTGATGCTGGAAAAGACAGAAAGCAGGAGGAGATGGGGACAACAGAGGATGAGATGATTGGATGGCATCACTGACTCAACGGACATGGGTCCAAGCAAATTCCAGGAGATGGTGAAGGACAGGGAAGTCTGGTGTGCTGCAGGCCATGGGTCACAAAGAGTAGGACATGACTGAGCAACTAAACTGAACTGAACTGATATTTCATAAAAATAACTAGCTGCTCTCTAATTGAGTCATAGGATTTTCCTTTAGAAACTTGGATTGCATATATCAGCCATAGAAAAAATAGCCAACATGTGATTCATTAAAACTGAACTTAGATAGAAATATAATTTTCAATAAAAAGTAAAATTTTCAATTTACTGGCAATCTGAAATGAGCCAATACCTTTAAATCTTCATGGAACATTTATTGTGTCATCTGGTTATACATTTATGAGAATTATATTAGAGCATCTATATATTGGTATCAGCTTGTTCACTTTTACCTCATCTTAAAATAATAAAACCCCTGGAATTTTCCCTCTAGTTCTCACTCTCTGTTCCCAATCCCCTGTGATGTTGCTTCAGCATCCAATGCTCTGTTTGAGTCACTCTTATAATGAACACTGAGGAACATGCCATTAAATCCATTGAATTTCTCATCTTCCTTATTTTGTTAGCAACATTCTGTCCTGTGCATTCTCCCCTCACTCTTTAGATATCTTTCCCCTGCATTTTACCTAATACTCTTTTGAATTTTGCTTTGTTTTCTTTTCTACATTTATAGTTATTGCTTCTACATCCAGGAACATGATCTCCTACTCTTCAGTTCATCAAATATGGTGTTTGTGAGAGTCTGTGTTCTTTGTCCATCTTGCATGGCACCTTTCTCTGTGCCACACTGTCTACTTTCATAGCTTCGGCTACCATTGTGTACTGATGCTGAATCATAGTAGATAATTAGAAAACATATTTTTAAATTAAGAATTGAATAAATGACAATTTCCAAACCTAATATTTAACCCATACCTTTCACCTAAGCTTGCCATTTATCTGACTGCCCACTGAATATTTTCAGCTAAACTTTTTACATCTCTCTTGTGTGTGTGTGTGTGTGTGTGTGTGTGTGTGTGTGTGTGTGTATTTATTCATTTTGGCTATGCTGAGTTGTCATTCCTCTGCACAGGCTTTCTCTAGTTGCAATGAGTGGGCGCTACTCTCTAGTTTTAGTACATAGGCTTCTCGTTGGAGCGGTTTCTCTTGTGGAGCATGGACTCTAGAGTGCATGGGATTCGGTTGTAGTGAGTGAGCTTAGTCGTCCTGCAGCGTGTGGGATCGACCTGGTGTCCCCACATTGCAAGGCAGATTCTTAATCACTGGACCATCAGGGAAGCCCCTAAACTTCTTACACCTCTAATTTAACCCTTTCAAAACTGACTTCATGACTTTTTTCTCAAAGTTGTGAATCTTCCCCATTTTGCTTTCTCAAAATGAACCCCTCATCCATTCAGTTGCACAAGCCAAAAACCTTGATGATTTTTTTCTGTGTCCAAGTGCACAAAGAACTATATCAGTTCTGTCTTTCACAAACCTCTCAAAATCTATTTTCTCCATCCACACTTTTACCACTCAAGATTAGGTGGCCATCATCCCTGTTCCAGGTTCTTATTCTCCTCCAATCTATTCCTCACAGGGCAAAGAGAGTAACTTTCTAAAAATAATAATCTAATGCTCTATGTTTCCTGCTTTACAATACCTCAGTTTTCCTCTCTATCCTCAACTCCTTGACACAGCTGATTATGCCTTTGTGCTTTGTCCTCATTTCTTGCCTTTATTTCACTTCTTTATAGAAACCTGACTCTCTCTTGCCTCTGGACCTCTGTGAATGTTGTTCCTTCTACTGCCAACACGCTCCATCATCTCTTTTATTTGGTTTATTCTTACTCATTATTTCTGTGTCACCTGAAAAACAGTTCCTGTGGAAGGCCATCCATGAATCTGAAGCAATGTTAAGTCCTCTTGATATGTGTTCTCATTGATCCCTGTAATATCCTTATATCTTAATACCCATCACATGTTACTGTTTTGATTTGTGTGCTCAGTTGCACAGTCCTGTCTGACTCTTTGTGACCCCATGGACTGTAGCACACCAGGCTTCTCTATCCATAGGATTTTCCAGGCAAGAATACTGGAGTGGGTTGCCATTTGTTTTTACTTAATTACCTGTAAGTTCATGGGATAAGTAACTAAATCTTTTCTGACAGCTAGCACAGAGCCTAGCAGTCTGTGCTCAGTAATTATTTTTCAAATTAACCAATGAATGTTTCCAAAAGCAGTGAAGTTTTAGGCCACTTTAAGGAGTTAACATAGAATAATGGACTAATATGACATCTGAAGATAACCTTATGTTCTATATCACTGTTCTGGTAAACACTGTTCACAACTAGAAACCTTATATCAATGATGCTATAAGAGCTTCCACTGAAGTAGTATTTTATTTAATGATTGTACCTTAGAAAACAAAATTTGAGTTTAGCACAGTATTGATCAAAGTTACAGATTGTGAAGCGTATTTTAATGTAAATGCTTTGTATAATTACAAAGTGCTTTTCCCTAATTAACCGCTGATATGTTTGCTAATTTTATATGTCCCTGAAGAAGGAAATGGCAACCTGATCCAGTATTCTTGCCCTGAAAATCTAATGGACAAAGGAGCCTGGTGGGCTACAGTCCATGGGTTACAAAACGTCACACATGACTGAGAGACTGATCACAGTTTTAGATGTATCACTAAATCAAAGAAAATTATAACACACATACCCATAATAAAGGACATATGTGAAATTTCACTAAATTCACCCAAAAGCAACCTGGCTAGTACACTAGATTTAAAGTAATGTTTATTATCTTTTATTCTTTTGGACTAAACATATGTGCAAATAAAGGTTTATATGAATATTCAATAAATCATATATGAAATGGGATAACCACTGGTAGAAAGAAGAAACATTTGGAACACTGAAAAAGTTACAAATAAGATAGAATGATTGAGCATTTTGGGGAAATAACCTCAACAAATAGACTAACTTATTATGTTTCTATTACATGAGTGGGGGGAGTATATTCATTTTTTTTCCTATATATTTTAGCAAGGTATATTGGAGGGAGAATTCCAAAGGAGCTACAATTAATAGTGACAGAATTATCAAGCAAAGAGCAATCTTTAAAGTAAAATGGGATTTGGATGTGTCTGTAAGAGATATCTGGTTTTAGTTATTGGAAATTCATTACCTCATAAAGCTGTCCTGTTGTCATAATGGACAACTCCATCTAATTTCAAGTTCTGAACACTGAGTCTATATAGTATCCTTTTTAAGGCTTTTACTTAACTATCATTTGACTTTCTGTCATAATGCTTCTTCAACCATTTACTTCATTCTCCTACACCTCTCTGTATGCCAAACAACATTCACAACTTGCCCAGAATCCTACTGGCATATTGCATTAGTTTTCTGTGACTTCTTTTTCTGTGTCTTCTGTAACAAAGCATGAACTCAAAAGTTTAAAACAACTGAAATTTATTCTTTCACGGTACTGGAAGTTGGAAGTCTCAAATCAGTCTTACTGCACTGAAACAGCAGTGCTGACTGGACTGCACTCCTGCCACCCTCCACCTCCCCTCTGCTCAGGCTCAAGGGAAGAGTCCTTTCCTTGCCTCTTCCAGTTCCTGGTAGCTGCCGTCATTCCTTGGCTTCTGACTTGTTCAGTCACTAAGTCATATGTGGCTCTGCGACCCCATGGACTGCAGCACGCCAGGCTTCCCTGTCCTTCACTGTCTCCCTGAATTTGCCCAGACTCATGTCTGTTGACTTAGTGATGCCATCCCACCATCTCGTCCTCTGTCATCCCTTTCTCCTCTGGCTATATCCTTTTAATTTCTGCTTCTGTGATCACATTGTATTCTCTTCTTCTGTCTGTGTCAAATCTTCCTTGACATCTTATAAGATCATCTGTGATTGCCTTTAAGGCTCATTTAAATCATAGTCTCCCTATCTCAAGATATTTAGTTTATTCACATTTGAAAGATTCTTTCCCATACAAGGCAATATTTACAGGCTCAAGGGATAGTCTCCCTATCTCAAGATATTTAGTTTATTCACATTTGAAAGATTCTTTCCCATATGAGGCAATATTTACAGGCTCAAGGGATCAGAACCTGATTATTTTGAGCAGTCATACTCACATATAAATGTCCAGAATTAAAGAGATTTTCTTCCTCTTACAAAGGTAATAAGTTTTCCAGGAGATATCTACATTTCTGTTTTTGCCATCTCTCTGATCTAAAAAACTCAGGGGAAAATATTTTTAAATATTTTCTGTCACTCCCTTCTCCTATTCATATAACATGTAAAGCAGTAATTTCCCCTATAGCAGCGCATGCGACATCTAAGTCCCCCTTTCTGTCATTCCTGCCTACTAGCCTAATTTATTCATCTTTCTTTGCTTCTCATGTGGGCCACTGGAATCAACATTAAAATTGTCTTTTCATTTTTATTTTCTTTACTAATTGCCATTAATTCTGTACTTAAACCTTAGTCCTGATTAGACTCCTTCCATTCACCTTCAAAAACCTTCCATGAAATACTCCTTGATTGCATAATTATTATGCTGGTATTCAGTCTGTATAGCCTCTCTCTCTCTTTCTCTCCCTTAGCTAAGATACATTAAATCCTCAGTTCACTATAGGCACTATTCTAAAGTAAAATTACTTTAATTTTTACAACAAATCTATAAATAGGTGCATTACTACAGTGATTGATGTAAAAAATCTATGGCATGGAGAGATTAAAAATTCTTTTAAAGTTATATGCCATGGAATAGAGGGAACAAGGAAGTTTCAAACCCCAGAATTCTAATATTTCTTGGTTATTTATCCATTAACCTTTATTCTTTCTTCTTTCTACTTTTTCTCACCTTTTACCTTTTTTCTCCTATGTAAATACCCTTCACTATGGCTAAATTTGATTACTGATGGTTCACTGAATCCACCCCATGGCTTGTCTCTTCTACATTTTTACTAACTCAATAACTTCTTTCAGTGCAGAACCTCTCAGTACATTTTGCTTATTTCAAATGTCAACTCCAACAAAAATCCTTACTTCTGTTTTATTTTTCTTGTTTTTTTAAAGCCAAATGTGACTTTTTCTTTTCTTGACTTGAAAAGAAAGATAAAGTCAGATATGAAGAGAGAGTTGACCGTTTTTTAAGGAGTTGGTGATTATACTGCAATCATACAGTTTTAATTCCAGCCTTCCTCCTGTCCTGGAACATTGCCATTCAGCCTAACGCCTGTTACTCAGGCAGGGTATCTGTTGCCATGTGGCGCTCACCTCGGAAAAGAAGCATAAGCATTTATTTGAATGGAAGAATGGTGATGGCCTACTTTGTGGATAAGAAAATTTTTAATGAATGCAATTATTAGAAGTATTTAGTAGATGAGTGAAATGCTTACATTTATAACAGTCTTTAGCTAAATAAAAATAACTTTATTTGAACAAAGCTATTCCTTTACCTCCTCCTAAACTATAAAATATGTAATAAACAAAGAAAAATAGATAACATCCATAGTTGTAAGGGTTCTGTGATTTCTTGCAAAAATTCAAGCTGTGCCAAGTGAAGTGCAACAAAGTAACACATGCCTCTTTCGTTAAATAAAATTTAATAGACATGAGAGAATTATATTCAACATTTCCCTTATCAACTCTGTGAATCTTCACAGTGATTTAGTTATGATGCTGTTTATAAAAATATAGTCATTTATAAAACTAATCTTTAAAAGAACTGATATCCAAATCAGTTATAAAGTATTATTTTTGGTTATTCATATTGAAATAAATAAAAAATGTACATAGGGGATTATTATGTTAATTTGTAAAAATAAAATAAAAACAGTAAATTTAACAAAGGTTATACAGAGTAAAACATAATAAAGTGTATCCAGGATAAACCTAGTTCAAAAGCGTATATATTATAGTCTTACATGGTGTTCTGTGTAGACCAGAAATCTGCCAATATCCTAACAGGTAAAGCAGATGAGAAAACTCAGTATACAAGAAATAAACATTCTAAAACAAAACAAAACAAAAATTAATCAATTGTTTGGAACATGGCTTAATTCACATTCTAGGCACTAAAATATTGGATTAATGCAATAAAATGGTAACGGACATTCTCAATGCTATACCAATAGTGAACACTGCTAGATGCCTCAGAGGCTTTTATTATAAAAGTCAGTGTGTGTATGCTAGTGCCATAAAGACAATGATCATTTCTGTTAAAATACTTCTTTGGAGAACCACAATGATATGGTCCAGGCTTTGAGCTCTCTCTTCCAGAGAGATGAGTAGACTATAGTATATGCATTGTATTAGAAAGTATGTGTTCTTACAGATAATTATTATTTCATAGGTGCAAGTTGTCAGCTTTGCTACAGAACATAATTGGGATTCTCTGGATTTTTATGATGGGGGAGACAACAATGCCCCAAGACTTGGAAGTTATTCAGGTAAATAAGAGAACTAAGTTTAATTAAAATACATTATAATTAGGAACGTAAAATCTCTCTCCCTCTCTTTCTAAAGCACTCCCTATATCTCTGACTTGGTGATTTTAATTTTGCTTTTTACAAGCTATATACAAAGAACTAAACTACAAGGTAGAAGTTTGAAAGGCTTTAAAGGCAATGAAATTGAAATTGCTATTTAAAAGCTTACTATACAGTGTTACTGTATTTGTGTAATTATTTATTGATGCTTTTTGTGTAAATAGTAATATTTTTAGCTGAGCCTTGGCTAAGGAATAGTATATATGCTCTTCTCCCTTAAAAAAAAAGGATGAGAAGTAATAGTTAAAATTAGACAATACTTGAAAATTATAATATATTCACTTGATAGAATGTTATGCAGCCATTAAAACAATTATAGAGATTATGTAGCAACATGGTAAGTGCTGCTAGGTACTGTTGTATGAGAATAAAGATAATAAGAAATTAATTCTATAAAGCTAATTAAATTATATAAAATTCATACTATATACATATGTACCAAGACCAGAAGATTTTATAATTTGTTATGGTTTGTATAGGTAGTTTGTGCATTAATCTAACAGCTTCTTACAACATACTTAGGGTGAAATGAAGTTTCACTTTAAAGTTAACTGTATATTTTACTTTAATTTTGGTTATAGTGTTTAACTCTAGAAATATAAACATAGCTAAACTATAAACTTACATATTTCATATATAGAATTTTGAGTGGCATTAAGTTTTTAATACATTTTAAAGTGGAGTATGTTAATCTACTTTTCAGCAACACCACTGAAGAAAGCAAAGAAGAAATATCTAGAGTAAGAGTAATTTGGTTTAGGCATTACAAATATTCTAGAAATAGATTTAGAAAGAAACTTTTCTTGGAAAAATTGTATGAATTTTTGTTTGTAGGCATTTGTCTGTAATAGACTTGGTACTTTCTGAATGATAAGTACAGTAACTAAATGATAAAAAGTGATAAATAATAACAGCTGTCGATTGCCAAGTGCTAACTCTGTGTGAAGCTTGTCATACATTTCCTCATTTGATCTTTCCAACAGCCCAGGTAGGTGATTGACACTAAAAGTAATTAAGTGGCCCGGGGTTGTACTTCTTCCTTTGGAATGAGACTCGGACCCAGCCGGTGTGACTCCACAGTCAAAGCTCTTAATCACTAAGATCTTCTAAGAGATCAAAGGCAGTCAGAGTGACCTTTGGGTTTCTGTTCACCTCTGTCTTCACTGATGTAGTCAGGACAGTATAAGACCGAGAGCAAGTTCAGCTGGGTGGGGGAACAGTTGTGTATTTTGTAATGATTTTGCCCCGGTTTCTCTTATAGAAGACTCAGTGGTTAAGGTTCGTAGTGTTGTGGAAAGTACGTAGGAAGTAACTAGAAAATTACCAGACAAGTGTTGGTAGCACTGTCACCTCATACGCTTGTTGAGTTTTATCTTGAGACACAGTCAATAGTTATTTTTATGCTTGTCATTTGATATTGCTTGAGTTGTAATCTTAAGGATCTTAAGCTATTAATGTCAGATAGTCAAAAAGTAATTGGCTCAAACAGACATTTTCAATTCAATAATTGAATAAACTAAAGTTGATTTTCTATAGAAGTTCAGAAGAACAAGATTATAAAGCATTTGCTAAGAGACAAGGCTAGTACTAGTTCATAATTAGCATTTTTTTAATGCTAACAACCAGCTTTGCTGTCGACGTAAGAAACAGCAAGGTACTTCACCTGATATAGAAAAAAGTGTATATATTTAAATATCACAATAAAGGGTGATAAGTGAATATTTCTTTAAACCAATACACAATTTTGTTATTATTTCATACAAATACATGCAAATTTTAAAACTAAATTTATTATCTTATACGTGAATTATTGAAATCCACATGAAATTCCAAATGTTTATTTTAAGTGACTAATAAAATTTTTTGTTTTTCATCAGCTTTGTTTGCTGTTACCTATTTTAGGGAGACATCTAATGTGCTCTCAAAGATCTGTCTCCTTGGAGATAGTCAAGAACAGTAATAGTAAAGACAAATATGTGAGGAATATTTCTATTTAAAAAATTTTATAAAACATTTTATTAATATATAATTTCTGTTATAACTTGGTGGCTGATTAATAGTTAACTTAGTTTTATTATATTACTTATTATGTGACCACTGAACCACATTTTAATTATCATTTCAGGAACAACAATACCTCATCTTTTGAATAGTACATCTAATAATCTATATCTAAATTTTCAATCAGACATCAGTGTTTCTGCTGCTGGATTTCACCTTGAATACACAGGTAAATAAAGTATTATGTGTGGTTCAAGAAAATTAAGAAAAAACATATAAATTTTAAATATTACTTTTCTGAATATAGAAAGTTAATGGACTTTGTCGAAATAGAAAGTTGTCTTACTTTAAGATTCTGAAGTGTTTATTCAATTCAACTACAAAATTATATGTATAAAATTCTGATGATTTTCATCAGAATTTACAGGTATTTTCTTCTGTTTTTTTAATTGTAAATGCACTTAACATAAGATTTGCCTTCTTAACAAAAATCTTAAATGCACAATACAGTAATGTTAATGATAGGCACTATGTTGTACAGCAGATTTCTAGAACTTGACTCACTTTGTTTAAATGAAACCAGTTGACCAACAGCTCCTCATTTCTCTCTCTTCTCAGCCATTAGAAACCACCATTTTGTCTAATGAGTTTGACTATTCTAGATACTCTGTATAAATGGTATCATGTAGCATTTGTCCTTCCTGTGTGTGGCTTATTTCAGTTTTTCTTATTAAAGAGACTCACCTTTCCATCTTGAGTATTCTTGTCTCACTCATCAAATATTAGTTGACTGTATATGCAAGGGTTTACTTCTGGGCTCTTGATTCTATTACATTGGTCTATGTGTGCATTTTTATGCCAGTACCATACTATTTAGGTTACAATATTTTTATAAAGCAATTTTAAATCACAGAGAATGATATTTCTAGTTTTGTTCCTCCTCAGGATTTCTTTGGATGTTTGGAGGCTTTTGTGATCCCACATGGAGCTTCCCTGATGGCTTTGACTATAAAGAATCTGCCTGCGATGTGGAGACCAGGGTTCAGTCCCTGTATCGGGAAGATCCCCTTGCAAGGGGAATGATTACCACTCCAGTATTCTTGCCTGGAGAATTCCAGAAGCAGAAAACCCTGAGGTCACAAAGAGTTGGACATGACACTTTCATGAATTTTAAGCTTTTTTTTTTTTCTATTTATTTGAAGAAAAAAAATCCCATTGGAATGTTGGTAAGGATTGCACTGATTCTATAGATGGCTTTGGGCAGTATGGGCACTTTGACAATACTAGTTCTCCATGTTCAGTTCAGTTCAGTTCAGTCGCGTCTAACTCTTTGTGACCCCATGGACTGCAGCACGCCAGGCCTCCCTGTCCATCACCAACTCCCGGAGTTTACTCAAATTCATGTTCATTGAGTTGGTGATGCCATACAGCCATCTCATCCTCAGTCGTACCCTTCTCCTCCCGCTTTCAATCTTTCCCAGCATTAGGGTCTTTTCAAGTGAGAGAGTTCTTCCCATCATATGGCCAAACACCTGGAGTTTCAGCTTCAGCATCAGTCTTTCCAATGATGTTCAGGACTGATCTCCTTTAGGATGGACTGATTGGATCTCCTTGCAGTCCAAGGGACTCTCAAGAGTCTTCTCCAACACCACAGTTCAAAACCATCAATTCTTTAGCATTCAGCTTTCTTTATAGTCCAACTCTCAGATCCACACATGACTATTGGAAAAACCATAAGTTTGACTAGACAGACCCTTGTTGGCAAAGTAATGTCTCTGCTTTTTAATATGCTGTCTAGGTTGGACATAACTTCCCTTCCAAGGAGCAAGGATCTTTTAATTTCATGGCTTCAATCACCATCTGCAGTGATTTCAGAGCCCAAGAACATAAAGTCTGTCACTGTTTCCATTGTTTCTCCATCTATTTGCCATGAAGTGATGGGACTGGATGCCATGATCTTAGTTTTCTGAATGTTGAGTTTTAAGACAATGTTTGCACTCTCCTCTTTCACTTTCATCAAAGGCTCTTTAGTTTTTCTTTGCTTTCTGCCATAATGTGGTGTAATCTGCATATCTGAGGTTATTGATATTTCTCCCGGCATCTGATTTCAGCTTGTGCGTCATTCAGCCCAGCATTTCTCATGATGTACTCTGCATACAAGTTAAATATCTCCTTAGTGGGGGAATATTTTGTTTGTGGTAATTTAAGAATCTGTCCACTTGTGGGGGCAGATTGTATTAACTAGACATAAACATTTTAAAGAACTTGCCTAAGTATGCAGAAGCCTCCAAAATCACTGGTTGAGATATAAGAACATAGTAACCTGTGTAAGAGAAAACTGTATATTTTAAATGAATAGAAACAGGACTTTTAAGAAATTTTTTTAAAAAATTAGTTTCAATATTTAGAAAAAGCAGAGTACTTAGCCAGTAGGGTATTGGAAAAAATGATGGTGTGTGTGTGTGTGTGTGTGTGTGTGTGCACGCCCACGCAGGTGCGCGCATGCTTGTGTGTGTGTGTGCGCATTACAAATAAGGTAGGTCTATTAACTTTTCTGCATTGAGAAGACACCCATTTTACTGCACATCTTTGGTATTTCATTTCTGACAATCCTTGAAATAAAAGTTCTGCCCACAGGGTAACATAAGGAAGTAATCACTTTGGGGAAATAACAGTCTCATAATCACACTATGAATACCAACAACAGATGCAAAAGACATTAACATTTGCTATAAAAAGGACAGATTTTGTGTTTTCTTTCTTTTTAACCAAGAAAGTAGGCTCTTTCTAAATTCCTAAAGGAATATTTTAAGTTGTAAAGGTTTCAGGAAACATGGCAGGTGTTCTATCTTGGGAAAAGGAAATTTGGCTGAGATTCCTTCTAGCAAGTGAATATTTTCTCTGTCTGATTTTCCTACTCAGTCATGAGGTTTTTCAGGGGAAAAAAAAGAAAAACAATCTCAATTATCTGATGACACAAGATAATAGATAGGTCTTGCTTTGTATTTACTTAAAAGGGAAATGCTGACAAGTGGCTGATTTTTGACATATAGTACAATTTTGCTCCTTTAACTTGGGATCATGTCATTGTAACTTTGAAATGTGTTATTATGATTATGATCATACAAACATATGATCTGAACAAACATATCATAGAAACATTATGATCTGATGTTTCTTCTTCTCAATTTATCATTCTCATGCCTTAGTCTCATTAATATTTCTAAAGGCCCACTTTGATCATTTCATATCATTGTTTTCCTGTTATCTACTGAAAAAAGGCAGTATTTCATTTCTTCTCCTCATCTCCTTATTGTCTCCCAAATGTGAGAACAAACTCACTTGTTTATTTATCAAATTTTTATTGAATAGCTACTAGATGTTAGGTATACTTTCTAAATGTAAGTGCTACATGTTTGTATCAGATCTAGTCCTAAAAAGAAAACAAAGCTTCAGACTAACTGAAAACAAGTACATGCAAACAGCAATAATTGCAAAATTACAGCGTAAACACTGTAAGTATAGTTTATATAAGTTGATGGGTCTCTGATAATTGTACACTAGTTATCTCAAAGTCTTAATGAAAATCCAGATAATGAGACTCCACCCCAATAGATCAAGTCCCTCTTTATGAGATTCAGCAAAATTATGTGTACTTTCACCAAACTCCCAAGGTTCCTCTCACAATGTCTAAAGTATGATATCATATGTAATATAGATGATGACACAGAGAAGGTAGTGATCAAAACTCTTAGGGGTTACTCATTGTAGAGTCAGGGAAGACTTCACCAAAGGACAAATCTAAGTGATTTTTTTTGCAGGTAAGAATTAAAGTATAGCTATGGAAATAGCTTGGCATTTTTAAGGGACCTCCTAGAATGTGAAAATGTTAGTTGCTTATCGGGTCTGACTCTTTGCAACCCCATGTAGTAGCCCTCCAGGCTCCTCAGTCCATGGGATTCTCCAGGCAAGTGTACTGGAATGGGTTGCCTTGCCCTTCTCCAGGGGTTCTTCCTGACCCAGGAATTGAACTTAGGTCTCCGGCATTGCAGGCAGATTCTTTATTGTTTGAACCATGAGGGAAGCCCTTCCAAGAATGTAGGTGGACATAAGATAATTTACGCTGGAATCAGACTTAGGTTTCTGTCTTGGCACTGCCATTGATAACCTGTGACACTGAGTGATTTCTAAGGTTCCCTAAGAACCCAGTTTCCTCACCTGTAAAATGTGATAATAGTAGCATGTAATTTCAAAGATTGTGTCCGAGTTCAATGAGATCATCCATACAAAGTGTTTCTCATAGGACCAAGTACATAGCAAACTCTCAGTAGATATCATGATTTTCTAATAATGAGATGAACCCACATGACTGGAGTTATTATGGAAGATTAGAGTCAGGAAATGACAGACAAGTTTCTTTTGCAAAAAGAAGAGATTCATTGAAGGGGTTTCAGTTTGAGGAATAAGATAATCAGTTTTGAATTTTCAAAGTCCCTTTTATTTTAAAAAGTGATGAATGCATTGCAGGAAGAGAATATGCGGAAGAAAAGGAGTAGCAATGATTCAACTGAGAAACTCTGAAGATGTTTATTGTGGGTTTGTAAGTGAAATGTTAAAAGATGCAGGAAATAATCAGGGAAAATTGAAAGATTTATGGCCAGTTTGGTGTTAAAGATGAGAAAGAGAGAGGTGTAGAGGATGATTATCGTGTTTTGGTGTTTTGACTTTTACTTTAGATTGTTATCACTTTGTGTATAATCATAGTTTTGCTTCATTTCTTTGGCAAGCTGACTAATATTTTAGAGTTTTTGTTTGATTTTTAGAACTTAGACATGAAATTAAATAAAGATCAACATAAGTACTTTTATTTATCTGTAATATTAGACAGCACACCTTGTAGTGGGATCTAGGAACCAAAATTACTTCCTAATTTAACTAATGATAGTACCAGTTTAGGAGAAGGCAATGGCACCCCACTCCAGTACTCTTGCCTGGAAAATCCCATGGATGGAGGAGCCTGGTGGGCTGCATTCCATAGTGTCACTAAGAGTTGGACATGACTGAGCAACTTCACTTTCACTTTTCACTTTCATGCATATGCATTGGAGAAGGAAATGGCAACCCACTCCGGTGTTCTTGCCTGGAGAATCCCAGGGACAGGGGAACCCGGTGGGTTGCTGTCTATGGGGTTGCAAAGAGTTGGACATGACTGAAGTGACTTAGCAGCGGCAGCAGTACCAGTTTAGGGATAAGCTTTCAGGAATAAAACTCACTCATATTTGCTTTGGCTATTCAGGGTCTTTTGTGTTTCCATACAAATGGAATCTAGGAATAAAACTACCATATGATGCAGCAGTCCCACTACTACTGGACATATACTCTGAGAAATCCACAATTCAAAAAGACACATGTACCCTGCTGTTCACTGCAGCCTTATTTACAATAGCCAAGACATGAAAGCAAACTAAAATGTTTATTGAGAGATAAATGGATAAAGAAGTTGTAGTACATATATACAATGGAATATTACTTAGTCATACAAAGGAATGAAATTGGGTTTTCATAGTGATGTGGATGAACCTAGAGTCTGTCATACAGAGTGGAAGTACGTCAGAAAGAGAAAAAGAAATACCCTATATTAATGCATATCTATGGAATCTATAAAAATGGTAGTACAGATTAACCTATTAAAGTACAAGAATAGAGACACAGATGTAGAGAACAGACTTGTTAACATAGTGGGGGAAGGAGAGAGTGAGACAAATTGAAAGAGTAGTGTTGACATATATACACTACCATGTGTGAAATAGATAGTAAGAAGCCTCTGTATAACACAGGGAGCTCACCTCAGTGCTCTGTGCTGACCTAGAAGGGTGGGATAGGGTGTGAGGGTGGGATGGAGGCTCAAGAGGAAGGGGATATATGTACATTTATAGCTGATGTACATAGTTGTACAGCAGAAATTAAAAAAAACATTGTATTCTCGTTACCGTCTTTCTAAATTCCATATATATGTGTTAATATACTGTATTGACAGCAAAAGGAACGCAGATGTATAGAATAGACTCGTGGACTCTGTGGATGAGGGTAAGGGTGGGATGATATGGGAGAATGACATTGAAACATGTTAATTATCATATGTGTAATCAATCGCCAGCCCAGGAGTGATGCTCGGGGCTGGTGCATCGAGATTTCCCCGGGGGAGGGAGGAGGGAGGGAGGAGGGAGGGGGAATCTGGAGGGGGAGCATATGTAAACCCATGGTGATATCATGGCATTGTATGGCAAAAACAATAAAAAAAAAACATTGTAAACCAATTATACTCCAGTTAAAAAAAGAATGAAACATATGAAAGGTTCATTTGGTGCTACTTGCAACATAAAAAAAAATGGTAGATGGAGACAACATTTATATGTATGTAATCATCCAATAATCATTCAGTAATATTTATTTATTTTATAGTCAGCTTATTAGCCTTCTTAATTTTATCCACAAATCCCTTTTGCTGTGTAACATAACATATTTGCAAGTAAGATAATGGGCTGCCCACCATACTGGGACACTGAGCACAGGCCTACTCAGAAGACTAAGGATGTTCTGTGGGAATTTTGAAGAGATTTCAGGAGATTCAGTTTGGGTAAAGATTTTTTTCTGGCAGTAAAAGCTGTTAAAAGTTATTGAAGGATTATGTAATCCTTTCTGGAAACTTCTGATTTTAGGATTACACACTTGTCTTCCAAGGTGACTTTGAAAGCTGTTTTCCAAAGGATTAGAAATGTGTCAAATGCCTTCTCAAAGTTATTTATTTGCCAGTTAGGATTTAGAGGTTAGACAAGCTATGATAATCAATAAAAAACTAACTATAAATTCAGTGTTGTCTTAATATATATTCCAGTTAGATAATTTAGAAGAAATATTCTGTAGAAGACAAAAATTATTTAGAATCCCATTTTTACATCTATTCTAACCTTTGATTTCCATAGATGGAAAAACATTTGAATTTGAGTAATAAAACTCTAGAAAACAGAGATTAATATTTCTACCTTCTGCTCTCCAAATACTTTAAAAATTCTTTTTCCAGTTTTATTGAGAAATAGTTGACATACATCACTGTTTAAGGTATATGAAAAAGGGTTCGATTTATATATGTTGTGAAATAATTAATACAATAGGTTTAGTGAATATCTATCATCTCATATAGATGCAGTAAAAAGAAAGGAAAAAAAAAAGCATTCCTCCTTGTAATGAGAATCTTTTAAGATCTACTCTCTTAACAAATATATAACATAGAAAAGAGTTAACTATAGCCATCATATTGTATGTTACACCCCTTAGTTACATTACACTCATTTATATTATAACTGGAAAGTTGTACCTTTTGACTACCTTCATGAGTATATTTATTAGTATTTCAATCTGTACTTTCTTAGAGGTTGTAGTTGTTCCACAAATCAGGGTAAACTTTCTAAGTTACACACAAAGTGAGATAATAAATATAAATTTGGAAATATTCTCAATTACATTTTTCTGAGATGTTGATATAGTCTATTAATTTTATGCTATTAAATTACCTGATGTGTAATGAGATAGCCGATATTAATGAAAAGATTTTTAAAAAATCAGTTTTTCTTTCTGTTAATAACAAAAGAGATTGGACATTAAAGAGAAAGAGGGCAGACAGAAGACATGTTTGCCTAGCAACCTTGGAAGGCCCATCTAAGGCAAATATTTATACCAGAGTTCCAGAGTTTAGAGGATATAGTTTTCTCTGCTTAATCAAGATAAGCTGAAATACTTATTAAAAGAGTCTGATTTACATTTTTCTGTTTTCTTTTATAAGTTGACATGAAGCTGCATCATTCTTTGTCCTGGAAATTGTACTGGTGTTCTGGTTTAATAGTCATGTGTAATAGTGTAGTTAGGTGTACTAGTGTTCTGTTTTAGTAGTCATGTAAATAGATGTAGATGCTCTGAGTTAGTATATTTTTCCAACATTGTTCACATTCTTCCTATTTCCTGATCCACAAGAGCACTAGAAGGTAGGAATCTATTCTTCAGTTTGTGTGTGTGTGTGTGTGTGTGTGTATTTTAAACATATGTGATTCTGGTTATAACTCTATGTCTTGCATAAATGTATTTGTTGCTAGGAAATATTCTAAGTGTGTGGAATGCCAGCAATTGTATAAGTGTTGGCAGGCTTCCACAAAAAGAACCTGTAGTTTCTAGTTGTTCTGTTGCTTGAATTCAGGTCCAGCCTCATCATTCTGAAATGACCATTTGATTGTAACATGCATATGCAGTTTTCCTCATAATTCCTATTTGTGGTACACTTTTAAATCCCAGTAATGGAAAATCCAGCACCTTACTCAAACAGTAAAGAGTTTGCCTTCAGTGAAGTAGGCCCAGGTTTGATCCCTGGGTTGGGAATATCCCGTGGTGAAGGAAATGGCAATCCACTCCAGTATTTTTGCCTGAAAAATCCCATGGACGGAGGAACCTGGCAGGCTACAGTCCATGGAGTTGTGAATGGTTGAGCATGACCGAGCCTTTCAGTAGCACCTAATTGGAAAATCTTAAAGGGACTGTGAACGTCTATAAATCAGTGAAATTTTTGGTCTTGAACTTATAAAATGAACTTATTTTAAAAGGGGAAACTATATAGTAATGGTGTTTGAAAATTTAAGGGTGCTCAAAGATCTCAGAAGGTAGTTGCTGAGGAAGACAAAGGTAATGTCATCATAATGAATAATTTTTCCCTCTTCTCCCACACCTGAGATCATTCATTTTATCTACTACTAATAATTTTGCTAAATCTTATAAAAACTCAGGTGGTCTGAAAACATCTTTGCATCTTGTGCAGTAGTTGGAGGGCTAATCTGAATACCCAAATTATAAAAATATTTATAATATTATAATACTTATATATAATATAATATTATATATATTATATATATATATAATATTTATAATATTTAGCATTTTATTCAATGCTCAGAAATGTATCCATTTAAATGTAGTTTATAAATAACAAAAGGTTGCAATTCAACATGATAGTTATTTTATTGCTTTCCTTCCTTGAGCAATATGCTTAAGACATAATGCATTAGGTCTTAAGTTTATTTTTATAACCACAAAAAATGGGCTACTTAGATAATTGATTATTTGTGAAAAAAGAGTGACTGTAAGATTAATTATATTTTTACCTAAACTAATTGTCTTGTTCTACTTCATGCATATAATCTTGTAACTATTAATTTTAGAAACACCTCCTGTCCAAGTTAAATTATTAATGTTTGTCATTTCTAATTTAAATTGCTATTAACCTAGACTATATTGCATGCAAATATGTGTAATTGATCTTTATAAACACATTTCACTCCTGCAACCTATAAGGCCATTCTAGTTTTGGCATAGTTTACTCTTTTAACCAGATGTATTTCATAATCATCTCATTGATTTTTCATGTCTTTGTGGTATTGATTGAGAGATGGTCCTGAATTAGAGAATTTCTGAATTCATAAAACATTGTGTTTTTGTAGTTCTAAAGTTTCTCTAGTTATATCTTGAGCTATTATAGTTACACGCTCTTGGTCTCCTGGATTTTCTTATAGAAGCTTCTCATTGTGAGTCAATCACAAAACTGAAGGCACTTAAGTTTTGGGCTTTATGTAAATTATGTGTTCTTTATATTACTAGAGTATTTATGTGAGCTCTATTGGTCTTAAACATACAGAGACATGCTTTCATGACAAAAATAATATATATATCCTTTATCTAGAATCCAAATGGACAACCTAACTTTAATGCTTAAAACCATTCAGTAATGCTAGTTAACATTTTTTGAGGGCATCCTATGTTCCTGAAACTATCTAAGTGTTATACATGTATTGTTTTCTTTATGCATCAAAATATTCACATGGATTTGGTATAATTTTGCATCTATTTTATAGGTGAGGAAACTGAGACATAGAGATTATCTCAGACTTTACCAAAAAAAAGGCAAGAGACTAGTGAAACCAGGATGTACACAGAGTACAGAAGTTTTGTTCTTAATAACTGAATTTTTACCTCCATTAACCACAATAGGAAAATACAACCTTCTACATTGATTAAGATTATAAGATTGTTTACACAGTCTATCCTGTTGCCCTTTTCAGCTTCATTTTTAACTGTCCTTCCCAAAACACTACAATATGTTTTACAAAAAATACTAGCCTTTTTATTCCCCTAAAAGAAGGAAAAATAACTTAAAACTTTATCCACTTAACATGCCAGGATAGTATACTCACCTTCCCCTTCATTATTATGAACTGGTAAAATGCATTGTTTTTTAGTACTCACATAGGTTAGTTCCTATGAAATAATTATTTAAATAGAAGACAGCCTTTGTATATTGTGATTGTTCTGCTACACTTAAGCCATATTCTAAAACAACCCTCTCCCTAGCTCCACCCAGAGTTTCTTCAGAGCGTGGCTGCTCATGTTGCTAATTGATCTTTGCATTTCCAGCATGTGTGTAACACAGTAAGGGTACACAATCAGTGCCAATAATTGCTCATGTAATTTTAGTCTACAGAATAAAGGTAAGTAAAATGATAAATAGAATCTGGCAGACTAAAATTTGATAGGTAGAATCTATCACTGGGGCTTCCCAGGTGGCTCAGCAGTGAAGAATCTGCTTGCCAATGCAGGAGACCCAAGAAACATGGGTTCGATCACTGGGTGGGAAAGAGCCCCTCGAGTACGAAATGGCAATCTGCTGCAGTATTTCTTGCCTGGAAAATTCTCTGGACAGTTCAGTGTTGGAGATGAGAAAGAGAGAGGTGTAGAGGATGGTTATCACGTTTTGATGTTTTGATTTTTACTTTAGATCATATCACTTTGTATATGATCATAGTTTTACTTTACTTCTTTGGCAAGCTGATTAATTTTTTTAGACTTTTTGTTTGATTTTTAGTACTTAGGCTACAGTCCATGGGCTCACAAAGAGTCGGACATTATTGAGCGACTGAGCACACACACACACACACACACACATCTATTACTGAGTACTCAGTTTTTCAGAATAATGCTAGGTCAAATGTTAAATAGGTAAACGTAAGCAAGAAAAGTTGAGAATCAGGGTAAACATGAATGAAGCCTGTACCACGTATTTCTAAACTTACACTGCTACTTGTCAGTGACTATTTTTTTTTATTTTAATTGGAGGCTAATTACTTTACAATATTGTGGTGTTTTTTGCCATACATTCACATGAATCAGCCATGGGTGTACATGTGATCCCCATCCTGAACCCTCCCTTTTACCTCCTTCCCCATCCCATCCCTCTGGGTCACTCCAGTGCACCAGCCCTGAGCACCCTGTCTCATGCATGGAACCTGAACTGGCAATCTAATTCACATATGATAATATACATGTTTCAATGTCCTTCTCTCAAATCATCCCAACCTCACCTTCTCCCAGAGTCCAACAGTCTGTTCTTAACATCTGTGTCTTTTTTTCTGTCTCATATATAGGGTCATTGTTACGATCTTTCTAAATTCCATATATATGCATTAATATACTGTATTGGTGTTTTTCTTTCTGACTTACTTCACTCTGTATAATAGGCTCCAGTTTCATACACCTCATTAGAACTGGTTCAAATACATTCTTTTTAATAGCTAAGTAATATTCCATTGTGCATATGTACCACAGCTTTCTTTTCCATTTGTCTGCCAATGGACATCTAGGTTGCTTCCATGTCCTGCCTATTGTAAACAGTACTGCGATGAACACTGGGGTACACGTGTCTCTTTAAATTCTGGTTTCCTTGGTGTGTATGCCCAGCAGTGGCATTGCTGGGTCATATGGAAGTTCTATTTCCAGTTTTTCAAGGAATCTCCACACTCTTCTCCATAGTGGCTGTACTAGTTTGCATTCCCACCAACAGTGTAAGAGGGTTCCTTTTTCTCTGCACCCTCTCCAGCATTTATTGTTTGTAGACTTTTTGATAGCAGCGATTCTGACCTGCCTGAGATGATACCTCGTTGTGGTTTTGATTTGCATTTCTCTGATAATGAGTGATGTTGAGCATCTTTTCATGTGTTTGTTAGCCATCTATATATCTTCTTTGGAGAAATGTCTGTTTAATTCTTTGGCCCATTTTTTGATTGGGTTGTTTATTTTTCTAGAATAGAGCTGCAGGGGCTGCTTATATATTTTTGAGATTAATTCTATGTCAGTTGCTCATTTGCTATTATTTTCTCCCATTCTGAAGGCTGTCTTTTCACCTTGCTTACAGCTATCTTCATTGTACAAAAGCTTTTAAGTTTAATTAGGTCCCATTTGTTTATTTTTTCTTTTATTTCCATTACTCTGGGAGGTGGATCATAGAAGATCTTGCTATGATTTACATCAGAGAGTGTTGTGCCTATGTTTTCCTCTAGAAGTTTTATGGTTTCTGATCTTACATTTAGATCTTTAATCCATTTTGAGTATTTTTGTGTATGGTGTTAGAAAGTATTCTAGTTTGATTCTTTTACAAGTGGTTGACCAGTTTTACCAGAACCAGTTGCTTTTGAAGTTGAAATTGTTCTGTCTGAAAAACTTTGACAGACATTCACGTTACATGTTGTTATTCAGTTGTTCAGTCATGTCCAACTCTTTGCAGCCCCATGGACTGCAGCATGCCAGACTTCCCTGTCCTTCACTATCTCCTGGAGTTTGCTCAAATTCATGTTCATTGGATTGGTGATGCTATCTAACCATCTCATCCTCTGTGCACTCTTCTCCTCCTGCCTTCAATCTTTCCCAGCACCAAGATCTTTTCCAGTGACTCGGTTATTCACATCGAGTGGCCAGAGTATTGGAGTTTCACTTCAGCATCAGTCCTTCCAATGACTATTTAGGGTTTATTTCCTTTAGGATTGACTAGTTTGATCTCCTTGATCTCCTGGAGTCTTCTCCAATACCACAATTCAAAAACATCCATTCTTTAGCTCTCAGAATTCTTTATGGTCCAACTCTCACATCTGTACATGACTACTGAAAAAACAATAGTTTGACTGTAAGGATCTTTGTTGGCAAAGTAATGTCTCTGCTTTTTAATATGCTGTCTAGATTTGCCATAGCTTTTTTCCAAAGGAGCATGCATCTTTTAATTTCAGGGCTGTAGTCACCATCTGCAGTGATTTTTGAACCCAAGAAAATAATACCTGTCACTGTTTCCTCTTTTGCCCTTCTTTTGCCTTGAAGTGATGGGACCGGATGCCCTGATCTTAATTTTTTGAATGTTGAGTTTTAAACCAGCTTTTTCTCTCTCTTCCTCCCTCATCAAGAAGATCTTTAGTTCCTCTTCACCTCCTGCCATTAGAGTGGTATAATCTGCATATCTAAGGTTGTTGGTATTTCTGACAATCTTGATTCCAGCTTGTGCTTCATCTAGGCGAGCATTTTGCATGATGTACTCTGCATATAAGTTAAATAAAAAGAGTTAAAATATACATGTCCATGTTACATAATAGTATGTGACAAATTTTGTTTAGTAGATTAGTTAATACAAGGTATATTCTGTTGAAAAAGTCTGTATACTTATCATTGCTGATTTCTCCAAGTCCTGAAACTAGTAGCCCAAGCTCATATTGAATTCATCCTTTATCACCAACTTCTACATTATTCTCAAACCATTATCTTATAATGATAAATATTGAATGCCAAGTGATAATTCTAACATATTTTAAAAAATCATTAAATGTGATGTAAACCTAGAAATAATAGTTATTTGGAGAAAATATTTAGAGAAAAATTTTGTTTTTCTTGAAAATATTTAGAGAAAAATTTTAAATTGAAGACCTGCAGTATCTTTAAAATAAGATTTTCACTGTCATTACATACAAGCACTGGTCCAAAGACATATGGTTCAGTTCCTGTTGATTTCTCTTGCATGTGTGCTAAGTCACTTCAGTCATGTCCGATTCTTTGCAGCCCCATGGATTGTAGCCCACCAGGCTTCTCTGTCCATGAGGGATTCTCCAGGCAAGAATACTGGAGTGGATTGCCTTGCCCTCCTCCAGGGGATCTTTCTGACCCAGGGATCAAACCTACGTATCTTAAGTCTCCTGCATTTGCAGAATATAAACCAAGATTTTTGGTTATTTTCAATAAATTTGTACATGGGTTGTCATGTCAAATTCATAAAGTGATTTTTTTATCTTTTTACATAACAGTGTTACCAGGAGTCTTAGGAATAATTAAACTTTATTCTACTCCCTTTCTCCCTCTCTCATTTCATTAAGGACTAATTAAAATCATTATGGAATATTATATATGTATATATTCAAAATGATCAACTACAAATATTATTATTTACACCATTTTTACCTTCAGATTGCTTTGTGAACAAAATTGAAAAGAATATTTTTGTTTATAAATAAATTTTGGAAATTGAAGGACTGTTTTAATGTTTTCGGACAGGGTCACTGCCCACAGTAATTTAACAGCAGATATAATTAATGTGGTGTAGTTTTTGATGTGGATTTTTCCCTGTATTCATTTCTGTTTCTTTTTGGCTATAGCACCTAATTCATTGAACCAATTCCCATTAAAAAAGTTCACTCAAAGAGCATCTTTGATTGCCAAAGATATAATTTTAGAAAATTTATACTCGTAAAGATGAAAATGACTCAATATGTTGATTGGCTAGGCTTAGTTAAGCAGGAGAGAGCTGTTTGAAACATTTTACAAATACCTTTACTTTGTTGATTGCTGCAAATAACCTACTGGTATTGTTACTTAGAAAGCAATGAAAAATAATAAAGAAGACATCTTTAAAATACTGAGTTTAATCACTCAGTTTTGTAAATTAAAAAATTACTTAAAATATGAACTGCAGTTTTTTAAAGACATTTCTGTTTTATTTTCTTTAGTGCATGTAAAATAATTGAATGCAAAAAAAAAATGAGAGGGATTGTCAATATATGACAGTCACTATATCATGTCCAACTCTTTGCGACCTCATGAACCATGGCATGCCAGACTTCCCTGTCCTTCACTGTTTCCTGAAATTGCTTACCTGAATAGTTGATGCCATCCAACCATCTCATCCTCTGTTGCCCCCTTCTCTTCCTGCCCTAAATCTTTCACAGAATCAGGGTTTTTTCCCCAATGATTCAGCTCTTCGCAGAAGGTGGCCAAAGTATTGTTATTCTTTAGAATTTAGGTTTTAATGCTTTTTAAATAAATGATTACATACAGTGAATATTTATAATGAGTATACACACACACATACATACATTTTGGAGTGGTGACTGCTTCCTCTCATCCATTCAGATATGTATTGCATGCATGCTAAGTTGCTTCAGACAACTTAGCTTGGTTCTTTGCAACCCTGTGGACTGTAGTCCACTAAGCTCCTCTAGGCAAGAATACTAGAGTGGGTAGCCATTTCCTCCTCCAGGGATCTTCTTGACCCAAGGACTGAACCTGAGTCTCTTACCTCTCCTGCATTGGCAGACAGTTTGTTTATCACTAGTTCCACATGGGAAACCATCAGATATGTGTTAGATTAGTTCAAACTGTGAACTATAGACAAATAGATAACAAACATTGGCTTCTATTGAAGATAAAAAGCTTTTAGATAGTAGTATATTCACATGTTTAAAAAAATGTTTTGGCAAAAACATCAAACAATTTTTGAGCGTTTAAATGAATAATTTTAGAAATAAGGCCATTTACAGGAACATGGATTGACCTAGAGATTATCATACTAAGTGAAGAAAGTCAGAAAAAGACAAATACTATATGGCACTTCTTATATATAAAACCTAAAATATGACACAAATGAACTTATATATGAAACAGAAACAGACTCAGACATGGATAACAGACTTGTAATTGCCAAGAGGGAGGGAGGCTAGGATGGACAGAGCAGCAATTTGAGGTTTATAGATGTAAATTATTTTATAAAAAATGGATAAACAATAAGATCCTGATGTATAGCACAGAGAACTGTATTTAATATCCTAAGATAAACCATACTGGAAAATAATATTAAAAAGAATATTAACTGAATCACTTTGCTATATAGCAGAAATTAACACAACATTGTAAATCAACTATACTCCAATAAAAAATGCTAAACTAAATAAAACACTTTAGAAAAATGTTTTACTTTTAGTTTGCTTTTATTTTTTATATTGAAAAATAAGTTGTTAATGTAAAATTAATGGAAGTATTTTGAATTATAATCTCCATTTCAGAAAAAGGTACCAAGTGATATGGACAAAATAGCAATATTTTTTTAGAATGTTTTACAAATATAATTCCATTTTATTATCACAGTAAATTATTATTTTTATTTAGCGAGTTTCTTTATAGGAATTTTTACTTGTTTCACAGAAGATGTTTAGGCTGAGAATTAAAAAAGACTTTAGGTATAATCACACAACGAATTAACGGTTGGTGCCATGAAAATTCAAATAGTTCTATGGTGCAGTTCCAAAGCACATTGCTCTAACCATATACAGTTAAATCTTGTTCACAGGATATTCTTAATGTCTCAGTGTAAATCTAGTTTTAATGACATCAATATTCAATTTTGATAATTTAGGCGTGATTTAAGCATTCGTCATTTGAAAGTTACATTTTACTGCTGATTATTCTTAGCTATTGGTTTGGATTCCTGTCCTGAACCACAGACTCCTAGCAGTGGGATTAAAATTGGAGACAGATACATGGTTGGTGATGTAGTATCCTTTCAGTGTGATCAAGGCTATTCTCTTCAGGTAGGTAATTTTAGCTTTGAATTCCATTACCCTTTCAGAATATTTTAGCAAATTAATGATTAATAATACAGAAGTTATAAAACAATACTAATCTCAGGCTACATAATTTAACATTAATAAATCAAAAGGTATTCAATTTGTCAATGAGGTATTTGTGAGAGAAACTGCTGGAATGGACAAAATTTGTTTTGTTTGTAAGTAATCAAAAATGATTTTGGAATCAAAATAAATGTTTACTTTTCTCTATGTTCACATAGGATGTAAAAATTGAACTCCCAGATTTTCAAAATTTGCAAATAAAGATGGTAGTGCTACTTAATCCATTAAATAAAGCTTCCATGATAATAAATTCCCCAGATTCATAAAAAAATGACTACAAATAAGTTTTGCTAAAACTATGGAGTTATGATGTAAATTCTCAGTTTATGTATTTATATTAATACTCTTTTGCATGCTTTTTAAAGGGCCTGAATTTATGGCCTCATAAAAATCTCCCTAAAGCATAGACCTGTTAAGAAATTAAGAAAAAAAAAAAATGAGGCAGAAACTATTTCACATGTTAAATCAATAAAGTCCTTAGAGGAAATAAATTAAAAAATGAATAATTTATAGTCTTTAAACTTGTATCCAAAATTATTAGTTTCAGTAGTACAGTCAAATTTTCCTGCACTCTATATAAATTTAATATACCTTAGTTGACTTTTCATATTTTTATAAAAGAATTTTTTAATCATTTTTTATCTATCTCACCTTGAATATTACAGCAATTTATTATAAACCACTATGTATATGGCCATTTCCCTTGTGTAATTGTTGCAGTACCTTAGTAGAACTTGTTTTGGTAGAGTAAAATCACAATTTTAATGTGATATAGAGTCTTAATTTTTCTACCAAAATCTTGTTATTCTTTTACATTTTAACACAAGTGTATATAATTAACTTTCTTGTTTTAAATCATACTAAGATTTCCAATAGTATTAAAAATATTAATATGCAATATATTGTTTTCATAAGTATCATTCACTATCCTGTGTTATATTTAGACTTTTAAAAATGTATACTGAACTGCACTGTCTTGTTTATATAGGGCCATTCTCATATTACATGCATGCCTGGACCTGTAAGAAGATGGAATTATCCAATCCCAATTTGTCTGGGTGAGTTAAAGAACTATAAATTATTTATTAGATAGTTTAAAGATACACCTTGTATATGTTGTTTTTCAAACATAAAGTTTGCCTTTTGCAAGTTTTAAGGGAATTATATTCCCAGATAAATGTTTCCATTTTTTTTTTTTTATTTTAAAGTTTTACATTTTTTGGTCCCAACTTAAATATCAACGTACGGCTTAAAACTACCAATTGAGAAACAATATTAGGTTTTCTGATTCCCAGAGAGTTTTCTCAGTATAACTTTGTAGAACTACTCATACTCATAGATCAGGAAAACAAGTAAATATTCTATTGCTTATTCTTGAGTCAAAATAGGTAAGAAAGCTAGAGTCTACCAAAGGGAGCATGACACCACATGAAATGTATGATGTATCAAAAGAACACTTGAGACTTTGAAATTTGAGCCCAAATATTTACCCTAATTTAATGCAGCTTCCAGTTATTTCTATTCACCTTAATTTTCTTCACTTTTTTAAATTTCTGGTGCCTGTATGCCACCATTAATATACTGGGCTCTGTAGAGTATGAAAAGAAAGTGTGAGTTCTGGTCTTCATCATTAAAACATTTGCTTACCATTTAGAGTTGTAGAAATAAATGAAATGAAATAGGAGAGTGATTTAGTGTTTAATGCCATTGACTACCTGATGGAATTTAAGAAAGATGAGAATGGTGTTGACTGAAGTCATTGGGAAATATAGTCAGTCAATAAAATTTACAAAGGGTATTGGATGGCAGATGTAATAAATGAATGAAAGAGACTACCCTTTCCGAGTAGGAAAAAAACAAAAGAATTGGTGTGACCTAAATACCTAATTCGTACAGTGAACAAACCTGTAATATATTAGTTTTCTTGGGCTAGGGTAACAAAATGCTATAAACTAAATGTCTTCAATGACAGAAATTTATTTTGTTACATTTCTAGAAGTTAGAAGTTCAAGGTCAAGGTGGTGGCAGCATTGTATTTTTGGAGCACTTCTTTCCTTGACTTGTAGAAGATGATCTTCTCTCTACATCTTTACATGGCCTTTTCACTGTGAGGGAGCTTCCTTTTACTACACCAGTATTATTAGATTAAAGTTCCACCCTCATGACTTTATTTAACTATCTTCTTAAAAGAGATATTACTTACCTCCAAATGCAGTTGCATTTGGAAGTTAGGGCTTTAACGTATGAATATTGGGAGGACACAATTCAGTCTGTGATGCCTATGTGCCATATGCACAATTTTTGTTAGAGAGTACTGGAAATTAATGTTTGAGTAAAGATGTCTTTTACTGACAAACAATATTAACAGCATTCAGACTTTAGATTGGATGACAATTTTGGAAGGATTTATTTCCTTAGGTAATATAAATAATTTATGCATATAATACCAATTACAAATTGCATATATACATATAATAATTATTATAAAAAATTATATATATATAGATAACACCATTTATATAATTGTTATGAATACAGGGTGTGTATATATCCAATTAAGTATAAAAATTGAGTCAATAAAGATAAAAATAATATATATATTTTGCTGATGTGAAAGCAGAGTTTTGGTCTTTTGTCCATTACTTTTCTTTACTGCCAAGAATAGTTAGTATCTTAAGTATGTGTCTAACAAATATTATTTAGTGGATGAATTAAAGTTTTGGGATTCTACAGTATGTATAGTTTTTATAATGTCCTTCTTGACATTCACTTAGAAACATTTTCTCCATCATAGCATGTTTCCAAAAATTTTATTTTTTAAATAACTTTATAGCACATAGCATAGTGTAATTTGTGTAGTTATTCTCCTTTGTTAGCTTAAATTTTGTCTTTTTGATATATGTTTATATACCTTTAGTTCATATTTACACATTTATACACATTTCTTTGTAAATGTTCTTCCCATGTCTTCTTGTGGATTTCTTACTATTTACTTAGTATCTTACATGAGTAGATTAATTTTGTCATTGCATAACAATTTAAAAATTTGATAAATATCATCAAATTGCTCTAGTTGTATCAATTTAAATTGTATAAATTTATATATCCCAGTTATGATATGGTAATTTCCATTTTGCTGTATTAGTAGCTTCAGTTATTACTCTTAACAAATTGCTTAGTTTTTAGGTAAATATTGTGTTTCGATTAAATCTATATTCCCCTGAATACAAGGGAAATATTAAACTAAAAAATTTTAATTTATAAAGGCTAAATTTGTATGAACCTATATAAAAACTGATCATATTTTGATGTCCAGTGTATCTACATTTGAATTTCAGCTGAGGAGCAATAGCTTTGTATGGCAAGTATGTTATTCTGTTTGCTTATCTGTTGTATGGAATAGTAGTAGGCCCATTATGAGAACAAGATGAGAGAGCACATTAAAGTATTTAACACCAGACATGAAATACACAGGGTATCCACAGTGGTATTATAGTGAAAAATATGCAACATTTAAAGGTCAAACAGTGGGGAAAGGGGAGGTGAACATTATAATGGAATATTTAATAACATGAACAAAGTTTACAATATGAAGTCAAATATAAAAAGGCTTAAAGTGATTCTCAGTATGATCCTGTTTTCTTTTTTCTTTTTCTTTTTTTTTTTATTAGATTTGCCATACAATGACATGATAACGCCATGGGTTTACATATGCTCCCCCTCCAGGACCCCCTTCCCTCTTCCCTCCCTCCTTCCTCCCCCCGGGAAATCTTTTTTTTTTCTTTTATTTTTTTAATTAGTTTTGCCATACAATGACATGATATCACCATGGGTTTACATATGCTCCCCCTCCAGGGCCCCCTTCCCTCCTCGCTCCCCCCAGGTAATCTCGTTGCACCAGCCCCCAGCATCAATCCTGGGCTGGCGATTGATTACACATATGATAATTAACATGTTTCAATGCCATTCTCCCATATCATCCCACCCTTGCCCTCATCCACAGAGTCCACAAGTCTGTTATATACATCTGCGTTCCTTTTGCTGTCTTGCATGCTGGGTTCTCGTTACCGTCTTTCTAAATTCCATATATATGCGTTAGTATACTGTATTGTTGTTTTTCCTTCTGGCTTACTTCACTCTGGATAATAGGCTCCAGTTCCGTCCACCTGAGTAGAACTGATTCAAATGAATTCTTTTTAATGCTGAGTAATATTCCATTGTGTATATGTACCACAGCTTTCTTATCCATTCGTCAGTTGATGGGCATCTAGGTTGCTTCCATGTGCTGGCTACTGTAAACAATGCAGCTATGAACATTGGGGTACACGTGTCTGTTTCAATTCTGGTTTCCTCGGTGTATATGCCCAGCAGTGGGATTGCTGGGTCATATGGAAGGTCTATTTGCAGTTTTTTAAGGAACCTCCACACTGTTTTCCATAGTGGCTGTACTAGTTTGCATTCCCACCAACAGTGTAAGAGGGTTCCCTTTTCTCCACATCCTCTCCAGCATTTATTGCTTGTAGATTTTTGGATGGCAGCCATTCTGACTGGTGTAAAGTGGTACCTCATTGTGGTTTTGATTTGCATTTCTCTGATAATGAGTGATGTTGAGCATCTTTTCATGTGTTTGTTAGCCATTTTTATGTCTTCTTTGGAGAAATGTCTGTTGAGTTCTTTGGCCCACTTTTTGATTGGGTCGTTTATTTTTCTGGAATGGAGCTGCAGGAGTTGCTTGTATATTTTTGAGATTAATTGTTTGTCCGTTGCTTCATTGGCTATTATTTTCTCCCATTCTGAAGGCTGTCTTTTCACCTTGCTTATAGTTTCCTTTGCAGTGCAGAAGCTTTTAATTTTAATTAGGTCCCATTTGTTTATTCGTGCTTTTATTTCCAATATTCTGGGAGGTGGGTCATGTAGGATCCCGCTTTGGTTTATGTCAGAGAGTGTTTTGCCTATGTTATCCTCTAGGAGTTTTATAGTTTCTGGTCTTATGCTTAGATCTTTGATCCATTTTGAGTTTATCTTTGTGTATGGTGTTAGAAAGTGTTCGAGTTTCATTCTTTTACAAGTGGCTGTCCAGTTTTCCCAGCACCACTTGTTAAAGAGGTTGTCTTTTCTCCATTGTATATTTGCCTCCTTTGTCAAAGATAAGGTGTCCATAGATGCGTGAATTTATCTCTGGGCTTTCTATTTTGTTCCATTGATCTATGTTTCTGTCTTTGTGCCAGTACCATACTGTCTTAATGACTGTGGATTTGTAGTATAGCCTAAAGTCAGGTAGGTTGATTCCTCCAGTTCCATTCTTCTTTCTCAAGATTGCTTTGGCTATACGAGGTTTTTTGTATTTCCATACAAATTGTGAAATTATTTGTTCTAATTCTCTGAAAAAGACCTCTGGTAGCTTGATAGGAATTGCATTGAATCTATAGATTGCTTTGGGTAGTATACTCATTTTCACTATATTGATTCTTCCAGTCCACGAACACGGCATATTTCTCCATCTGTGTCCTCTTTGATTTCTTTCATCAGTGTTCTATAGTTTTCTATATAAAAGTCTTTTGTATCTTTAGGTAGAAATACTCCTAAGTATTTTATTCTTTTTGTTTCGATGGTGAATGGAATTGTTTCCTTAATTTCTCTTTCTGTTTTCTCATTGTTAGTGTATAGGAATGCCAGGGATTTCTGTGTGTTGATTTTGTATCCTGAAACTTTGCTATATTCACTGATTAGCTCTAGTAATTTTCTCGTAGAGTCTTTAGGGTTTTCAATATAGAGGATCATGTCATCTGCAAACAGAAACTTCTTCTTTTCCAATCTGGATTCCTTTAATTTCTTTATCTGCTCTGATTGCTGTGGCCAAGACTTCCAAAACTATGTTGAAAAGTAGTGGTGAGAGTGGGCACCCTTGTCTTGTTCCTGACTTCAGGGGGAATGCTTTCAGTTTTTCACCATTGAGGATAATGTTTGCTGTGGGTTTGTCATATATAGCTTTTATTATGTTGAGGTATGTTCCTTCTATTCCTACTTTTTGGAGGGTTTTTATCATAAATGGATGTTGAATTTTGTCAAAGGCTTTCTCTGCATCTATTGAGATAATCATGTGATTTTTAGTTTTCAATTTGTTAATGTGGTGTATTACATTGATTGATTTGCGAATATTGAAGAATCCTTGCATCCCTGGGATAAAGCCTACTTGATCATGATGTATGATTTTTTTAATGTGTTGTTGGATTCTATTTGCTAGAATTTTGTTAAGGATTTTTGCATCTAAGTTCATCAGTGATATTGGCCTGTAGTTTTCTTTTTTTGTGGCATCTTTGTCGGGTTTTGAAATTAGGGTGATGGTGGCCTCGTAGAATGAGTTTGGAAGTTTACCTTCCTCTGCAATTTTCTGGAAGAGTTTGAGTAGAATAGGTGTTAGCTCTTCTCTAAATTTTTGGTAGAATTCAGCTGTGAAGCCATCTGATCCTGGGCTTTTGTTTTTTGGAAGATTTCTGATTACAGTTTCAATTTCCGTGCTTGTGATTCGTCTATTAATATTATCTATCTCTTCCTGGTTTAGTCTTGGAAAGTTGTACTTTTCTAGGAGTTAGTCCATTTCATCCAGATTGTCCAGTTTATTTGCATATAGTTGCTGATAATAGTCTCTTATGATCCTTTGTATTTCTGTGTTTTCTGTTGTGATCTCTCTGCTTTCATTTCTAATTCTGTTGATTTGGTTCTTCTCCCTTTGTTTCTTGATGAGTGTGGCTAATGGTTTGTCAATTTTATTGATCTTCTCAAAGAACCAGCTTTTGGCTTTGTTAATTTTTGCTGTGGTCTCTTTTGTTTCCCTTGCATTTATTTCTGCCCTGATCTTTAAGATTTCTTTCCTTCTACTAGACCTGGGCTTCTGCATCTCTTCCCTTTCTAGTTGCTTTAGGTGTAAAGTAAGGTTATTTATTTGACTTTTTTCTTGTTTCCTGAGGTGAGCTTGTAATGCTATGAACTTTCCCCTTACCACTGCTTTTATGGTGTCCCATAGGTTTTGGGCTGTTGTGTTTTCATTTTCATTCATTTCTATGCATAACTGAATTTCATTTTTTATTTCTTCTGTGATTTGTTGGTTATTCAGCAGTGTGTTGTTGAGCCTCCAAATGTTGGAAGTTTTGAATGGTTTTCTCCTGTAATTGATATCTAATCTCACTGCATTGTGGTCGGAAAAGATGCTTGGGATGATTTCAATAATTTTGAATTTACCAAGGCTAGATTTATGGCCCAGGATGTGATCTATCCTGGAGAAGGTCCCGTGTGCGCTTGAGAAAAAGGTGAAAGTCCTTGTTTTGGGGTGAAATGACCTATAGATATCAATTAGGTCTAGTTGGTCTATTGTATCATTTAAAGTTTGAATTTCCTTGTTACTTTTCTGTTTAGTTAATCTATCCATTGTTGTGAGTGGTGTATTAAAGTCTCCCACTATTATTGTGTTGTTGTTAATTTCCCCTTTCATACTTGTTAGCATTTGCCTTACATATTGTGGTGCTCCTATGTTGGTTACATAAATATTTATAATTGTTATTTCTTCTTCTTGGATTGATCCTTTGATCATTATGTAATGCCCATCTTTATCTCTTTTCACAGCCTTTATTTTAAAGTCTACTTTATCTGATATGAGTATTGCCACTCCTGCTTTCTTTGGTCTTTATTTGCAGCCTTTAACTTTCAGTCTATATGTGTCCCTAGGTTTGAGGTGGGTCTCTTGTAGACAACATATATAGGGGTCTTGTTTCTGTATCCAATTGGCCAATCTTTGTCTTTTGGTTGGGGCATTCAACCCGTTTACATTTAAGGTAATTATTGATAAATATGTTCCGGTTGCCATTTATTTTATTGTTTTGTGTTCAAGATTATATACCCCATCTGTGTTTCCTATCTAGGAAAGATCCTTTAGCATTCTTTGGAGGGCTGGTTTGGTGTTGCTGAATTCTCTCAGCTTCTGCTTGTCTGAAAAACTTTTGAATTCTCCTTCAAATTTGAATGAGATCCTTGCTCGTTGTAGATTGTTTTCTTCCATGACTTTAAGAATGTCCTGCCATTCCCTTCTGGCCTGAAGCATTTCTATTGAGAGATCAGCTGTTATCCTTATGGGATTCCCCATGTGAGTTATTTTTTGTTGTTCCCTTGCTACTTTTAATATTTGGTCTTTGAATGTGATATTTGTTAATTTGATTAATATGTGTCTTGGGGTGTTCCGCTTGGGGTTCATTCTATTTGGGACTCTCTGGGTTTCTTGGACCTGAGTGGTTATTTGCTTTCCCAATTTAGGGAAATTTTCAACAATTATCTCTTCAAGAATTTTCTGATGGTCTTTTTTTTTGTCTTCTTCTTCTGGGACTCCTATGATTCGAATATTGGTGCGTTTAACAGTGTCCCAGAGGTCTCTGAAATTGTTCTCATTTCTTTTAATTCTTTTTTCATTTTTCCTTTCTGTTTCATTTATTTCTGCCATTCTGTCTTCTACCTCACTTATCCTGTCTTCTGTCTTTTTTATTCTACTGTTAGTTCCCTCCAGGGTGTTTTTTATCTCATTTATTGCATTATTTATTGTATTTTGACTCTTTTTCATTTCTTCTAAGTCCTTGTTAAAGCTTACCTGCATCTTCTCAATCCTTGCCTGCAGGTTATTGAACTGCAACTCCAACTTATTTTCCAGGTTTTGGATCATTTTCACTATCATTATTCGGAATTCTTTATCAGGTAGACATCCTATCTCTTCGTCTTTTGTTTGGTCTGGAGGACATTTATCCTGTTCCTTTACCTGCTGGGTATTTCTCTGCCTTTTCATCTTGTTTATCTTGCTGTGTTGCCCCTTTATTGTAGGGGTTCCTCACTATGGGAGGGGTTGGATGTGTGGTTTGTCAAAGTTTCCTGGTTGGGCTCTTAAGCGGTTCCCTCTACTTGTTTTAGCGTCTTCTGTTTGCTGGTCTCTTCAGTGTCTATTCAGCGCTCTGGGGTTTGCCCCGCTCCCGGCAAGTGCGCTTTCCCTGCCCCCTCTGCTCAGGCTCTCAGTCGCTCCCCAGGTGCGGTTGGGGGCTGCGGCTTCTCCCATCCCCAGGTCCAGCCGCTCGGTTTTCTCTGCGTGCAGCTGTGCAGCTGGGTGCGTCTTCTCAGGTGTGAGAAGCGCCGAACTCTGGCGGCAACTGTCCAGAATCCCCAGAAGTCTTGGCTAGCACCCAATTCTGCCTGCGGTTTGAGAGCAGAAGGCTCGCTGGGGAGCCGCTCTCCGGCGGGGGCTGGGCTGCGGACCCTGCAGCCGCCCAACTGCACCCTGCTGTCTCGCACAGCGGACCGAGTCCTCGAGTCCTCGCTGCCCTTTGTTCTGTGCGCAAGCCTGGCAGGGGGTCTTCCTCGAGAAGGCTACCCAGCGGTCTATCTCCGGCTAGCACCCTCGGCTAGGACCCTCAGTCTGCCCCAGGCGTTCAATCCCAGTCCTCACCCTAAAAGTGCTGGCTCGTGGGGGATGGGTCGCCCAGGCTGCTGCTCCGCTGGGAGTTGCAGTTAAAGACGTACTCTGGGGGGCTTAATTATTTATCCGCTTCTACTCCCGGCTATTTTGCCCTCTCTTGTGGAATCTTTCTGATGGAAGGGACTGGCTGTGGGGGAATATGGATCTTGCTCTAGTGTCCTGTTTTCTTTATATACGTAGTGTATAAACACACATGCATGAATGTATGCTTTTCTGCAGAGAAAGAATTGTAAAGGTAGACAGGTTATCTATGGGTAATGGAATTCCAGAGCACTGTTATTTATTTTCTACTCAGTTTTTATATTTTATAAATTTTGGACAGTAAACTTATACTATATTGGAAAAAATGTTAGAATTGATATCATGGCCATATTTGAAGGAGAAACTGAAGGCGAGAGGCTGATTCAGAGAATACCTTAAAACTGTAGTCATCAGGTCTCAAGGTTACAATCTCATGAACTGAAAAATAAACAGTCTGCCAGATATTGTGGTAGAAGGAAGGAAAAGCCACTTGAGATTTCCAGGTAATAGAGACAAATTTGAAGGAAAAATCAAAGATGATTTTATCTTGTAGGACTATGCTGTGGTTGTGTCCTTAAGAAAAAAGTGTATAGTAGGACTCAAAAGAGTCTCCTATGAAATGGCTGGTGAAGCATAGCGTTGTCATTGAGGCCTAGGTGTGCATGAGCTTGCAGAGTCACTGAGAAAATAGGGGGGTGTGGAGCTGAAGGCAGATGCAGTGTTTGGATTCTTCTTGTTTTCATGGTTCGTTGCTATTTTTTTTCTCTTTCACTACCTCTTCTTTTATTCTTTCCTTCTTCCTTCTCTGATTTTGAGATTTGCACTCTAGAAATGTGGGCAATGCAGAGGACAGGATTTTGAGATCATTTCTAAAGAGATTAAAAAGTAGCAGAATTAGAGGGACAGGGAGTGGCTCAAACCCTTGAGATTGTGAAGGCAAGAAAGCAAAAGAGAGCCCTTGTGTTCTTTCACTTAAAGTTCAGAATAAAGCAAAATAAATCTACAATTTCCTTCTTTCTGGAACTTTAAAAGGACTTTTGATTGGCCAAAATATTTTCTCTATAACTCCTAATTTTTGAATTGTGTAATAAATATATGTGGATAATCAAATTTTAGGAAAATTAATTGGTGAACATTAATGGTTTATATGTGTTGAAAACTGCTCTGGTTTAAAGATGGATGAGCTGAGATTTGAGAAGGATGGAAAACATACAGGTGTATTACACAGTGATAATTACAACTTTTAAAGAAAGGTTGAACTGCGAGGTTATATGTATCCCCTTAGTAAAATCTGCTTGGTACATAATTTATTCAGCTCACATAGCTAAAGATAGCTATCAAACTGGCTATTGTTATCACATAGAACATTGATAAACTTTCTACTGAATTTTCCTTTTTGGTCTATAAACTGAATTTTGAATATCTCCCTGTTGCTGTTCATAATAATGAATGAAGTTGCAGGTACTTGTACAGGTAACTTTCTAATCTGATGTAGAGTCATGAAACCTGATTCTCCAACCGAAAACTGAGATGTGCATTTTAGTCCTCCTGTGACCAAAGGATAAAAATGTGCACTAAGAGGAAAGAATTAGCTTCTAGACTGCAGGTGTTCTATTATCACATGTTAAATAATTCTATATAATCATGTAAAAATTAAAACTTGGATAACTATCTGTTCTTATAGTTAATGGTTAGCTCACCTATAATCAGTATAATAGGAACTCTAAATAAAGTATAAATTTTTCCTGAAATTCTCAAATATGGGGGCATCTTTTTACTTATGTTATACTCCCCTATTTTTTGTCTAGATTATTTTAGAATGAAGTGAGGCCATATTTTACAGTCTGTGAATTCTTGCATATTATCAACAGAAACCAGTATTTTACTTAAAAATCTTTAGCCTGCTCACAAAAAGAGGAAAAAGAGGGAAGATTGGGAAATGAAACTCTCAATACAATACTTAGAACAAGTGTTGCTGGCTTGATTTTATTCTAAATTGTATCATCTTTTGAATGAATCAAAACATTTCTAGAAGTACTTTGAATCGGAAATGTACTGCTCACTATGGAAAAGGATCTGTGCTTCTTGTTTGATTGTATTCTCTGCACATGAGCTACTCATCTCTGGGCAGTAATTGATTTAGCTTGTATTTACGGCTGAGGAAGGAAATACATTATCCTTTTATGCATTTTACAAAGTGCCTTCTCAATTGATTATATTTGAATACTGGTATGTGGTGAATTAGATTGAAAATATTCAAACTTGCATCAGTTTTAACTCAGAGACTTGATTCATACTTGAAATGATTTCAGTCTGTTTTTAATACAATAAAGTACTTCGGCTTAAGTGGAACCTCAATTCTCTTGCAGCTCAGTGTGGTGGTGCAATGTCAGATTTCAGTGGTGTGATCCTCAGCCCTGGGTTTCCCGGAAACTACCCCAGCAGTTTAGATTGCACGTGGACAATAAAGCTGCCCATAGGTTTTGGTATGTATATTAAAAACACATGAAAGAGTGTTTTTTATACATTCATCCTTTAAAAAATATCAAAGTCCAATAGGAACTTAATGAAATATTCACAAATTATAGTTTACTTTGGGATTGCATGTGCTTCACTTGGATTCCTGGATGATTGAAAGAATCTGGGCATTTAAAAATTTTATAGCTAGTTGATAAATAGAAAAACCATGGTATTTTCCAGACAAGATATATGAATATAGCCTGAGTTAGATGTGTGTAGTAGTGATAAATGCCATATGATTTTCATGTATTTTGTTTTTGTAACTCTCTTCTGCTTGTTGTAGCCAAGTAGTACATAGAAAAATCATTTTCTGGTAATCTATTGAATCTAATATTCATTGTAAAAAATAAGTTTTATACATTTAAAAATTGTACAGTTTTTCTACTGTAAGATTTAATACCCATAATACCCTTCTAATTCTAATAATTCCCAGTGTTCATATATATAGCATTAATATATATAGTACATTTAATATTGAATTATTTCCCTCTTGTATCACTAACATATTCTCTTTCAGCTACTTCATATCCCACTAGTCTATAAATGCATAAATAGCAGTGTTAGATTGGGGATAGATTTATTCATTAAATCGCAGAAGAACAACACGTAGATACTCCTTGAAATACAAACCTAGTATATTTAGAGTTAAGATATTCTGTATTATCTCACTTATTGAGAGTGAAAGTGAAAGTCACTCAGTCATATCAGATTTTTTTTGACCCCATGGACTATACAAACCATGGAATTCTCCAGGCCAGAATACTGGAGTGAGTAGCCATTCCTTTCTCCAGAAGACCTTCCAACCCAGGGACCGAGCCCAGGTCTCCTGCATTACAGGCTGATTCTTTACCAGATGAGCCACAAGGGAAGCCCAAGAATGCTGGAGTGGGTAGCCTATCTATTTGCCAGCAGATCTTCCCAGCCTAGGAATTGAACCGGGGTCTCCTGCATTGCAGACAGATTCTTTACCAACTGAGCTATCAGAGAAGCCTAATTCAGTTATTAGATGCCTCATTTACACAATGGTTTCCAAGGTCGCACTGGTGGTAAGGAACCTGCCTGCCCATGCTGGAGATGTGAGAGGCATGGGTTTGATCCCTGGGTTGGAAAGATCCCCTCAAGGAGGGCATGACAACCCATTCCAGTATTCTTGGCTGGAGAATCCCATGCACAGAGGAGTCTGGTGAGCTACGGTGCATAGAGTCACAAAGAGTCAGATACAACTGAAGCAATTTACCTTCAGTAATTAAAAGCATGCATGCATTTACCCAAAAGCGTCAATAGCCTCAGAATAGTAATTCATTAAGAATGTTTTACATAAATTAATAGAAACTCATAATTTTGGAATTCTATACTGAGTATGTACATATCATGCTCGAGTTGCTTTGCTAAGTACTAGGGATAAATGCATGGTAAAACAGACTATGCACCTTTTCCCAGTTGAGTTACAGTCATGACGAGGAGACAGATAGTCGAATATGCAATTGCAGTGAAGTAAATTAAAGAGTACAGGATTATGCTAGTACAGACATCCAACCTAGTCCAGGAAATGCAAAAAAAGGTTTGCCAGAGAAAGTGATGCCTGAACTGTGGCTTTAAATATAAGTAAGCCCTAAAAAGAGGGTCAGGCTGTGAGGAACACAAAAGAAATTGTAGGTAAACAGAATGACATGGAGAAATGCAGAGAACAAAGCTAAAGAAATTCAACAAACTTGAGCACTATGTGACTGGTTTGAAGTTTGGGGAGAACAGTAGGTCACTGAGAGAAGAATGCTGGGGAACTTTCTAATGATAATTATTTTGGCTCCAACGTAGGAACACCCTTTAATTTGAAGTCATAGTCAAATTCTGTGCCTTTTGATTGAAAATGAGTAGATGAGTAATAGATTTGAAATAGTATGTTTATTCTTATATCTTTTACTAGCTACTTAAGAGGGCTTATCCCATGTTGCTTATGGAGATGTGAATTATTTTAAAATAAATTATTTGATATATTTTCAGTAGTGTCACATCATCTTCATCATAGTTCTTGTTAATGCTTGCATGAATTTAAAAATTAAGTTTATTAAAAATTAAAGTATATGCATCTCTTTCTCTGTTTTAGAAATGAAAACAGGAGACTGTTTCTGATTTGATTACATTTAAGTTTTCCCACTGTTTCTTTTTTTGAGTTTTGGTTACCTCAGATATTGGTTCTAATGTATCTGAACAACTAATTTATAAATATTAAGAGAAAATTGAATGCATAAAAATTAAAGAAATATTTTTTCATGTCTATGCAGATATTATTGATAAGATAATGTGTGAAAAGATTACTCTGGGGAAATTTTTAGAAAAATATGCACTTCTTGTAGCTTCACATATTAAGATAATCATGTTCAAACTTCTAAGAAGATTTTCTGTTTATCCAGGAATGTATTTAATATTTTAAAGCATATTTTCAGTATGTCCCAAATTTATTTGTTCATAGAATTATTTTTCCATGTATCAGAGGATTTGCATGTGACTGTTTCCAGGAACAAAATATGACTTGACTTGAAAAATCTCACCAATTATTAAGAGCATCAGCCAGAATATCTGAGTTGTAATTTCAGCTCTTTTAGGATATTATGTATGCCTAGCATAATGTTGAGCTTCCCTGTGCCTCAGTTTCCACATTCTCACGAGTAACCACGAGCATGGAATGTTAGCATATAAAAAACTTAAAATAGTACCTTGCAAAAGGAAAACACAAAAAATGTCAGTTATTATTACTAAAAAATTGAAGAATAGTAGCTGTGAAAACAAAACATAAAATTCAATAAAAATTGAATATTAATTGAATTAGGGGAACATACCTCTTTAAGGTCACCAACTCAATGGACATGAGTTTGAATAAACTCAGGAAGATGGTGAAGGACAGGGAAACCTGGCACGCTGCCATCCATGGGGTCACAGAGAATTGTACATGACTGAGTGACTGAACAACAACAACCTCAATGAGACTTTTATTTTTTCCACCCCAAAGACATTTGACTATCCCATATTTTAGTTATGTTTATAAAGAAATTATTTTGTAATATAGCAAATAACAATGACCCCTAGATTTTATCACAAATATTATATAATGTTTGGCATTATCTTCTGACAAGAAAATACTAAAACAGCATACTGAAAATTACATGCCTCAAAATGATATTTTGGAGAAGTTAATTTATCCCCTGTATGTGACTAATTTCTAACACAGTCGTGAAATCTGATTATGTTAATATATAAAACTTTGCAATCGTATTTTGCCCTCAAATTGGCCTTTTACAAAATAAAAAGTATTGAGTGGCTTTTCATCTTTAAGAGTTGATTGATCCAATTTTAAATGGTATTAAAGAGCAAGAAAGCTACTTTCTTGATTAGTTTTGCTATGGTGACATTGTAGTAAAATGAGATTTTCCCATGTGACAAATTGTGGGCATTTGAGAGCAGTATTCTATTACTTTGAACTGTAGCAAAGCTAACTATTTTGAGCAGACAGCAAATCCATGGCCCAGATCTTGATAGTATGCCTCTCAACTTAAAGAACATTAATGTGAATGTGTATGTTTGTTTATATGCATGCACTTAATTTGGTAAAAACTAAATAGATAAAGTAGCATAATGTTTGTTTTTCTTCCTTAGGTGTCCATCTGCAGTTTGTAAATTTTTCTACAGAAACCATACATGATTATTTGGAAGTAAGAAGTGGATCCTCAGAAACTAGTACTGTTATTGGCCGACTTAGTGGTCCTCAAATACCATCTTCCCTGTTTAGCACAACCCATGAAACCAGCTTGTATTTTCACAGTGACTATTCACAAAACAAACAAGGGTTCCACATTGTATACCAAGGTGAGTGGAATAATACAAAATGAGAGCTTATTTAGCCTCCAGACAGCAAATAGCAATCTAACTCTTAAGTATTTTCTATGTTGTGTTTTAGAAAGAAAAAAGGAGCCTAACCAAGGCAAGCTTCAGTCAGCAAGAGTTTTAAATAATGCCGTTTTCAGGCAACCAAATGTGGGGAAATAATGTCTTTTTGAGGCCTTGCAAATTCTAACCATGAAAAAAGTATTTAATTCATTTTAATACACAATAAAATAAAACCAGTCAAGGCCAGGCAGTCAGACAGGGCATGGGGAAATGTAAGATTTAATCTTTGCTTTTATATCAAAATGAGTATTGAAAAGATATTTTGTGGTGCTCATCTACTATATGTAAGGTTATTCTCTTTTACTTTATAATGAAAGAATAACATAACATTCATTGATATCATTCTACTGCTTTGAGAATATGAAATAAATAAACACTTTTTCAATCATATTATATTAGGCCTATTTCCAATATAAGTCTGTTGCATGACCTTGAGTATGGATTTCATCACTTTAGAATATAAAGCTTAGACTCTGGAAGACCTAGGCTTAAATATGGATTCTCTATGTTCAGTCTTAAGTGATATAGGGCATAAGTTCATCTTTTCATTTTCATGACAAGAGTTAGTAAGAGTACCTCTCAGATAAGTTGTTTTGAACTTTGTGATGAAATGATTGTAAAATGTTTACAAAGTTGTATATCATTAGTAATTATTTAGCATAATTTTTGTTTTGCTGTTTTCTGTTTGTTTTTGGTTTTTACTGTCATTTTAAATCTTAAAAGTCTGAGATTTAAAAGTAAATGTTAAAGTTATGATAGTTATTCAAACAATGCGGCTCCAATGCTTGTAATATTCAATCAAAAATAACAAACTTTAATTACATCTCTGCCCTAATTATTTAAGGATTTAATGACATGTGATTTTTTAAAAATTTAATTTATGTGTTTCCTAAGTTCTAGTTGATTCACAGATAGGTGATACTTTTGAACATGAGCTCCTCCAAAGCAGGGATCTTTGTGTTGTGTATTGATGTGTCTCAAGTGCCTAGAAGAGTAAGAGCACAATAAATATTTGCTGAATAGAAGGATATACCTAAAAGGAAAATTAAGAGTGGTTAAATTTTGACTCTGCAGATCACATTAAACTGTGGAAAATTCTGAAAGAGATAATACCAGACCACCTGACCTGCCTCTTGAGAAATATGTATGCAGGTCAGGAAGCAACATTAGAACTGGACATGAAACAACAGATTGGTTCCAAATAGGAAAAGGAGTACGTCAAGGCTGTATATTGTCACCCTGCTTATTTAACTTATATGCAGAGTACATCATGAGAAATGCTGGGCTAGATGAAGCACAAGCTAGAATCAAGATTGCCGGGAGAAATAGCAATAACCTCAGATATGCAGATGACACCACCCTTATGGCAGACAGTGAAGAAGAACTAAAGAACCTCTTAATGAAAGTGAAAGAGGGGAGTGAAATAGTTGGCCTAAAGCTCAACATTCAGAAAACTAAGATCATGGCATCAGGTCCCATTTCTTCATGGGAAATAGATGGAGAAACAGTGTTAACAGTGGCTGACTTTATTTTTCTGGGCTCCAAAATCACTGCAGATGGTGACTGCAGCCATGAAATTAAAGACACTTACTCCTTGGAAGAAGAGTTATGACCAACCGAGACAGCATATTAAAAAGCAGAGACATTGCTTTGCCAACAAAGGTCCATCTAGTCAAGGCTATGGTTTTTCCAGTAGTCATGTATGGATGTGACAGTTGGACTATAAAGAAAGCTGAGCACCAAAGAATTGATGCTTTTGAACTGTGGTGTTGGAGGAGATTCTTGAGAGTCCCTTGGACTGCAAGAAGATCCAGCCAGTCCATCCTAAAGGAGATCTGTGCTGAATGTCAATTGGAAGGACTGATGTTGAAGCTGAAACTCCAGTAGTTTGGCCACCTGATGCGTACAGCTGACTCATTGGAAAAGACCTTGATGCTGGGAAAGATTGAAGGCAGGAAGAGAAGGGGATGACAGAGGGTGAGATGGTTGGATGGCATCACTGACTCAATGGACATGAGTTTGGGTAAACTCCGGGAGTTGATGATGGACAGGGAAGCCTGACATGCTGCAGTCCATGGGGTCGCAGAGTCGGACATGACTGAGTGACTAAACTGAACTGAGAATAGGTATTGTAACATCCAACTGCACATGGGTCTCAGTCATTACACTTTAGCTTAGGCTTTCATACATAATTTAATAGTACCACATAACATATCATCATGTACTTAAAATGGAAAATCATGGCTTTCATATTTCTGTACAAAATTTACTGTATTCCTGAGGAAATTAATTTCAGAAACATCTGGGGGACTGACTGAGTTTCTTCTTTGCATCTTAGAAGACTCAGAAGTATATTTGTGGTTCTTCTGTAACAAGTATATAAGGCCTTATGCTAAGCACTTTGCTATTCAACTTAAACCTGACTTCATCTTCTTTCCATGCACTCATTTTCCTTTGGCCTTTCAGAGCAATATTCTTGTTTGAATGCAAAAAACCTAGAATTTGAACTTTTTTTACTGCATTTTTCAGTCAATGTGTCCTTGAAAAAAAGTCATTATTTGCATAATAAAATAAAAAAGAAATAGCATTTGTTACTTTTATTTATATAATATTAATATTATTGGCATGACCCATCATGTATAGCAATGATCACTAGATATTATTTGTGAATTATGTTGAATTAAAAAAAAACTATCTCTTACTGAATTTATATTTTTGACTAATGACATTTTTACATATTCACAGAATCAATGTTAATTTTACATAAATTTGTGATGAGACTTTCATGACATTCTGAATATTGGAAGAATGAATTGTATATAATTATTGATAAGTATACTCCTCTACCAAAGGACTTGGTTCCACGTTAATGCTATTACTGGCAACATTTGGGGTTTGTTAAGTCCTGTATTATATATGATATTAGGATGAGATCTTTCTCCTGATCATTTAAAAAGTATTTCCTATGCATCCTTATTAAACTAAAAATCATAGAAACGTGAAATGTATAAGTTATCACAGGACCATGCAGTCGTCTATGAGTTTTACTCTATTCAAGATTGTCCAGTCAACTGAATGTATCATAGACAACATTTCACAAAACTTCTGGAAAAGGTCAATTTTCATTCCAATGCCAAAGAAAGGCAATGCCAAAGAATGCTCATCAATTGCACTCATCTCACATGCTAGTAAAGTAATGCTCCAAATTGCCCAAGCCAGGCTTCAGCAATACATGAACCATGAACTTCCAGATGTTCAAGCTGGTTTTAGAAACCAGAGTTCAAATCGGCAACATCTGCTGGCTCATTGAAGAAGCAAGAGAGTTCCAGAAGAACATATATTTCTGCTTTATTGACTACACCAAAGTCTTTGCCTGTGTGGATCACAACAAACTGGAAAATTCTGAAAGAGATGGGAATACCAGACCACCTAACCTCCCTCTTGAGAAACCTATATACAGGTCAGGAAGCAACAGTTAGAATTGGACATGGAATAACAGACTGGTTCCAATTGGAAAAGGAATACGTCAAGGCTGTATATTGTCACCCTGCTTATTTAACTTATATGCAGAGTATATCATGAGAAACACTGGGCTAGATGAAGCACAAGCTAGAATCAAGATTGCCGGGAGAAATAGCAATAACCTCAGATATGCAGATGACACCACCCTTATGGCAGACAGTGAAGAAGAACTAAAGAGCTTCTTGATGAAAGTGAAAGAGGAGAGCGAAAAAGTTGGCTTAAAGCTCAGCATTCAGAACACGAAGAGCATCGGGTCCCATCACTTCATGGGAAATAGATGGAGAAACAGTGTTAACACTGTTAACAGTGGCTGATTTTATTTTTCTGGGCTCCAAAATCACTGCAGATGGTGATTTCAGGCATGAAATTAAAAGACACTTACTCCTTGGAAGGAAAGTTATGACCAACCTAGATAGCATATTAAAAAGCAGAGACATTACTTTTCAATAAAAGTCTGTCTAGTCAAGCTATGATTTTTCCAGTAGTCATGTATGGATGTAAGAGTTGGACTATAAAGACAGCTGAGTGCTGAAGAATGGATGCTTTTCATCTGTGGTGTTGGAGAAGACTCTTGAGAATCCCTTGGACTTCAAGGAGATCCAACCAGTCCATCCTAAAGGAGATCCATCCTGAGTGTTCTTTGGAAGGACTGATATTGAAGCTGAAACTCCAGTACTTTGGCCACCTGATGTGAAGAACTGATTCATTGGAAAAGACCCTGATGCTGGGAAAGATTGAGGGCAGGAGGAGAAGGGGACAACAGAGGATGAGACGGTTGGATGGCATCACCGACTCAATGAACATGGGTTTGGGTAAACTCCAGGAGCTGATTATGGACAGGGAGGCCTGGCGCGCTGCGGTTCATAGGTTTGCAAAGAGTTGGACATGACTGAGCGACTGAACTGGAACTGGAACAAAACATCTAAATCAAATCACAGTATTATATACCTTAAATACATGCAATGATGTATATCAATTATATTTTAATAAAACTGAGAAAAATTATCTTTTACATGTGATTGAAATTGACAGGATTTATTTAATAGAATAATATATCCTAATTACTAATAATCAAATGCTATACACTTACCCTAAGTTGAAATGACTTTTCAGATTATATATATTTTGATTATGGAATATTAATTCAAGTGGAAAAGACAATATAAGTACTTAACATCCTTAAAGGGCTGTTCATTAATTCTGAATACTTTAGAGTATTAAATTTTAAAATATTAGAATAATATCTTAGTTAACAACTTAGGATACCTTATTCAACCTTTAATCTAAATTTCTGATTTGGGAAATTTAGAATTTAATGGGCTCAATGTTAATTTTCTCAATTTTGTGGTTACATAGGAGTGTCAATTTTTTGTTAAATAGCAGTGATTCGTCAACTTATTAGCAAACAATTTGAAAAGAAGAAAGTGTGTTCACACACATGCATATACACACACACCCAGATGTAGATGGGTACAGAGTTAGGGAAAGAAAGAGAGAATGATGGAGATGTTTCAAAGTTAACTACTGGGAAACCTGGCTGATGGCATAGTTCTTACTATTGCAACCTTTATGTAAATTTGGAATTACTGAAAAATAAAAAACTTTTTATGAAAGGAATTTAAAGGTCATTAGCAAAATAGTCTCTGCTGGTAATTTAAATGTTACTAATTATAATATGGTTTTGAATTTCTAAAAGATAAAGTCTCAAATATTAATATTATATGAATATATATACTGTTTATAGGTTCAAAATATTTTCAGCAGTGTTTATTAAACACCTAATATGTAAAAGGGAGTTAGGAAAGCTTTTAGGATACAGTGATAATAGTAGGAACTTTGCTCTCTTGAAGAATGTAGAACAACATTAGTAACTTGGAGTTAGGCTTACACATATATTTATTTTATTTTATATACATGTGATATAACTGGAAAGCAATTGCATTCTAGGTAAAGGGATCAGAGTATATTTGATTAAAATTGTGGCTTTAAGACTAATTTATATTTTCATTAAAACTTTAAATAGATTTCATCAGTGAGTGAATAAATTATACATTTTAATAAATTATGCTAAAATTTTAATATGAAAATTATAGACATAAGTAACATACAGTCATTAACATCACTTGCTATAAACCTAAATTACTTTTTCTAACCAACTGCAAGCAGCACTACATCTATTTTGCAAATTGCAAATAGTACCCACTTGTGATCTTTCATAATTCAAAAAGGAAATTTTTCTTTTTGTTATGTTTTCCAGCCTATCAGTTGCAAAGCTGTCCTGATCCACGCCCATTTCGAAATGGTTTTGTAATCGGCAATGATTTTACTGTGGGTCAAACCATTTCATTTGAATGTTTCCCTGGATATACACTGATTGGAAATTCAGCCCTCACTTGCCTTCATGGAGTGAGTCGTAACTGGAATCATCCACTTCCAAGGTGTGAAGGTATGCTTCTAACTTAAAGCTATCTTTTAGGTGATATAATCTGTGTTTAATAATTCTTGTTTTGGTACTCTTTTTCTGTTTGTTTTTCTCTTCAAATGTCATGCTAAATATAGAGTCTTCCTTTCAGTTGAAGAATTATAGTTAGCACAAAGACCTTAAAACTCCATAATAAAGAACTAATTTTGTCATTCTTGAGTCAGGAGTCCTAACCTTCTCTATTGGATGCCAAAGTAAAGTTGGTTAACACTTTACAGATTCTTCTATGTGAAACCTATGTGAGTGCATGTGTGTTTGTTTAGTAATAAGTCTTTTATAAACCAGTAGCCCAGATACTGCTACTGAATTTGGGCTCATTTCTTCTAAAATAAATAAACAAAAATGCCTTGAACCTCTTATAAGTCCTTATATTTATACATGATATAAGACAAAAGTTGAACAGTATATATATGGATAAATTATTTGAAAAAAGAGAATACAGTGTAATTTACTAATCTAGTGATAGTGAAAAACTGTGTAGAATACCTCATGCTGAAAAATAAACATTAACTCTGTTTGGATCATGGTTTCCAGCTTCATTTTACATACCTTAACTGAGGTACAAACATAACACAGATCTCTTTATATTGTCTAAGAGATATGAAATGTTTGCAATTTTTTTGTAATCAATTTACTATGATTCTACTTAAACATGTTGTATCTTTTCTGTAGCTCTTTGTGGAGGGAATATAACTGCAATGAATGGTACCATTTACTCTCCTGGGTATCCAGATGAATATCCAAACTTTCAAGACTGCTTTTGGCTTGTTAAAGTACCCCCTGGGAATGGAATCTACATCAACTTTACTGTCCTACAAACAGAACCAATCTATGATTTCATCACTGTATGGTAAGCTAAGACCTCTGTTATTGATTGATTCAACTGTATATAACAGTGAAATAGGATAGTAGTAAAAATATATCACGGTCCTCTGTACAGATTGCCATCTGATGCTTGAACTGGTGTGAATAACTGAAGGTGACAGTCTGTTTTGCAGAATAAGACAAATAAGAAAGATTTAGTTTGTTTGTCAATGAAGTAGCTAAACAGAGAACAAAAACTTTATGGGTGGAAAAAGAGCAAATTTGTTATTAAAATAATGTGCAAAACCTGGGAATTAAATCAGAGTAAGTTTAAGGTAAGAAAGTTATCTATTTCAAAACTAGTGAAATTTAAAAGGCTATATTCCAATAAGTTGCTTAATACAGCTACTGAATTTCTGTCATAATAATTCATCATATTATTTTGTATTACTATTATCCTATTAATTGAAATATCTCTAAACTATAAAGAAAATATATGAATTAAATTTTACAGTTAATTGAATTACTGTATTACTTCTAAAATTCTTTTTAAATTTAACAGTCTATGATTCTCAAGATTATTTTGAAAAAAATGAAAGGAGGGCAAACCTCAAGCATTTGGGAGGATCTGGGTTGTGACCAGGAAGCCAAGGCAATTTAATTAATTACAGTTAATATGGGTGCTTTTCATTTAGGTGAAAAAGTGATCTTTTTCTCACTTCACATTTTTTAAGTATTTTATCACCCAAATGAATATATACTTGCTGATTTGGCACTTGCTGATTATTTCATCTACTGCATCTTTATATCTCATATGTAATACTTTCATTAAACTTTGTGTGAAACTTGCCCGAAACATCAATCTCACTCTCCCTTCCCCATCCCTGCCCTGTCTCTCCCCTGTAGGGATGGACCAGACCAAAACTCACCACAGATTGGACAGTTCAGTGGTAACACTGCTTTGGAATCAGTTTACAGCACTTCAAATCAGATTCTAATCAAATTCCACAGTGATTTCACAACAAGTGGCTTTTTTGTGCTCAGTTATCACGGTTGGTATCATCTAGGAATTTATGTTTGATTTGGCCATGTTTGAAATTGTCATGGAAAAATTGAGTATAATATATATTTAGCCAGTGATTGAAAAGGTGTTAAACTTTGGCATTTTTTTATCACTTCAAATACATTTACTTGCAAACAATGACCTCTTCTAAGCATTTAGGGACATTAAAATGTGAGCAAATGGAAGTAAAAAATTAATCACTCAGTAATTATCCCAGTAGAAAATAATAATTTCTTGCAAAGAAATCCATAAAAGAGAACCAGCTGTTCATATTTTATTTCATGTAATTTTGAAGCATCAATAGATTTTTTTTCAATAGAAAATGTTTAATCTATTCAACCTGCTGTGAGTCTTTCTAAAATTAGCATCCAATAACTTTATGCTTTGGATCATATCACTCATTCATTTATATGCTCTTGTTTCACAACTGTATCTATTCTAGAATCTTACAGTTTTAAATGACTATTCCAGATCATTAACTGCATAGCTTTTATTCCTGTGAAATAATTTATGAAGAATTGCAATTTCAGTTCTTTGTATAGAATTATTCTGGGTTCTTTCTTCATAATATTCACTTTTTTAAAAGAGCATTCAGATGGTTTCAGAGGTTTTTTTAATTTATTTTATTTTAAATTTTGTTACATTATATATATGAAAATATTTACTTTTATATTTAGTGAAATATGAAACTATAGTGACTATATTCTTTCATCTGTTATGACCATAGTTTCATAAACTCACTCTGTTTCATATGACTTTGTCAGACCAATTCCATGATCATTTCACAAGATCCAGATGCTGCTAAATTAAATTTGCAAAAATTATATTAGAATTTCCAAGGTGAACTTGCACCTTGTACATTACATTAACAAACAGCTTAATGTTTTATTCTTTTTTTTAACACAAAGTAAGAAAATCTTTGATAGTCAAAGATTATATTATGTGAAAAATATGGCAAGTCAAATGTGATTATGAACAAAACAAAGTACTTTCGGTACAGAAATACATAGAAAACAGACCAGAAAATATTTGATTTCCTTAACCTCAACACTTATCAATCAGTAGATAATGCCCAATTTGTGCTTCTGTAGTGGCCAGAGCTGCATGTATACTCCAACATAGCAAATTAGAAAACTGGAAGATCAGTTAGAAAACTATGAATTGGGCTGTTTACTTTTTTAGTAACTCATTAGCCTTTTTTATTAACTCATTTGCCTTTTTCAGTAAATTGGTCATTGGTGCTAGCAGTATGTAGGTACAGTCTAAAGCAGCAACAATAGCTTTAATACTTTGAAAGATAATCGTAGTTTGAGAACCAAAAGCTAAATGATTTCTAAGTTCAAAAGGTGAATTCATTACTGAAATGTATCCTGTACATTTCTCTCTTCATGATTCCATACATAAATATTTATTAGTCTACATCTTGCCTGAACAAGTGAGTAAAGAAAGGACTGTTCATTCAGTTCAATTCAGTGGCTCAGCCATATCCAACTCTTTGAGACCCATGAACTGCAGCACGCCAGGCCTCCCTGTCCATCACCAACTCCCGGAGTTTACCCAAGCTCATGTCCATTGAGTCAGTGATGCCATCCAACCAACTCATCCTCTGTTGCCCCCTTCTCCTTCTGCCTTCAATATTTCCCAGCATCAGGGACTTTTCTAATGAGCCAGCTCTCAGCATCATGTGGCCAAAGTGTTGGAGCATCACTTTTGGCATCAGTCCTTCAACAAATATTCAGGACTGATTTCCTTTAGGATTGACTGATTTGATCTCCTTGCAGTCCAAGGAGCTCTCAACAGTCTTTCCCAACATCACAGTTCAAAAGCATCAATTATTCAGCACTCAGCTTTCTTTATAGTCCAACTCTCACATCCATGCATAACTACTGGAAAAACCATAGTTTTGAATATATGGACCTTTGTCAGCAAATAAAGCCTCTGCTTCTTAATATGCTGTCTAGATTTGTCATAGCTTTTCTTGCAAGGAACAAGCATCATATAATTTCATGGCTGCAGTCACCATCTGCAGTGATTTTGAACCCCAAGAAAATAAAGTTTGTTGCTATTTCCATTGTTTCCTCCATCTATTTTACCATGAAGTGATGGGATCAGAAAGTGCCACACTCAAAATGTCAGCAAATTTGGAAAACTCAGCAGTGGCCACAGAACTGGAAAAGGTCAGTTCTCATTCCAATCACGAAGAAAGGCAATGCCAAAGAAATTTCAAACTACCGCACAGTTGTTCTCATCTCACATTCTAGCAAATAATGCTGAAAATTCTCCAAGCAAGGCTTCAACAGTATGTGAACTGAGAACTTCCAGATTTTTAAGCTGGATTTGAAAAGGCAGAGGACCAAAGATGAAATTACCAACATCCACTGGATCATAGAAAAAGCAGGAGAATTCCAGAAAAACATCTGCTTCATTGACTACACCAAAGCTTTTGATTGTGTGGATCACAGCAAACTATGAAAAATACTTAAAAAGACCGTACCTGACCATCTTACCTATCTCCTGGGAAATCTGTTTGCAGGACAAAAACCAACAGTTAGAACAGGACATGGAACAACAGACTGGTTCCTAATAGGAAAAAGAGTGTGTCAAGGCTGTATGTTGTCACCCTGCTTATTTAACTTATATGTATAACACATCATGTGAAATGCCAGGCTGGATGAAGCAAAAACTGGAGTAATGATTGCCAAGAGAAATATCAATAACCTCAGATATGCAGATAACAGTACCCTTATGGCAGAAAGTGAAGAGGAACTGAAGAGTCTCTTGATGAAAATAAAAGAATAGAGTGAAAAAAGCTGGCTTACAACTCAACATTCAAAAAAACAAAGATCATGACACCCAGTCACACCTCTTCAAGCAAATGGGGAAACAACAGAGACAGTGACAGACTTTATTTTCTTGAATTCCAAAATCACTGCAGATGGTGACTGAAGCCATGATTAAAAGATGTTTGCTCCATGGAAGAAAAGCTATTTCCAACCTAGACAGCATATGAAGAAGCAGAGACATTACTTTGCCAACAGAAGTCCATGTAGTCAAAGCTATGGTTTTTCCAGTAGTCATGAATGGATGTGAGAGTTGGACCATAAAGAAAGCTGTGCACCAAAGAATTGATGCTTTTGAGCTATGTGTTGGAGAAGATTCTTAAGAGTCTCTTGGGCTGCAAGGAGATCCAACCAGTCCATCCTAAAGGAAATCAGTCCTGAATATTCACTGGAAAGACTGATGCTGAAGCTGATGCTCCATTACTTTGGCTACCTGATGCAAAGAGCTGACTCATTTGAAAAGACTTTGATTCTGGGAAAGATTGAAGGCAGGAGGAAAGGGGGTAGACAGAGGATGAGATGGTTGGATGGCATACCTGGCTCGATGGATTTGAGTTTGAGCATGCTTTGGGAGTTGGTGGTGTACAGGGAATCCTGGTGTACTGCCGTGCATGGGGTCACAAAGACCCAACTGAGTGACTGAACTGAAATGAACTGATAGGACCCGATGCCATGATGTTTGTTTTTTGAGTGTTGAGTTTTAAACCACTTTTTCACTCTGTTCTTTCAGCTTCATCAAGAGGCTTTTTAATACCTCGTTGCTTTCTACCATAAGGATGGTATCATCTGCATATATCAGAAAAGGCAATGGCATCCCACTCCAGTACTCTTGCCTGGAGAATCCCATAGATGGAGAAACCTGGTAGGCTGCAGTCCATGGGGTTGCTAAGAGTCAGATAAGACTGAGCGACTTCACTTTCACTTTTCACTTTCATGCATTGGAGAAGGAAATGGCAACCCACTCCAGTGTTCTTGCCTAGAAAATCCCAGGGACGGGGGAGCCTGGTGGTCTGCCGTCTATGGGGTCACACAGAGTCGGATACGACTGAAGTGACTTAGCAGCAGCAGCAGCATCTGCATATATGAGGTTATTGATATTTCTCCCAGCAATCTTCATTCCAGTTTGTGCTTGTGCTTCATCTAGCCCAATATTCACATGATACACTCTGCATGAAGTGAAGTGAAGTGAAAGTAGCTCAGTTGTGTCCCACTCTATGGGACCCCATGGACTATACAGTCCATGGAATTCTCCAGGCCAGAATACTGGTATGGGTAGCCTTTCCCTTCTCCAGGGAATCTTCCCAACCTAGGGATTAAGCCCAGGTCTCTCCTGCACTGCAGGTGGATTCTTTACCAGCTGAGCCACAAGAGAAGCCCGAGAACACTGGAGTGGGTAGTCTATCCCTTCTCCACTGGATTTTCCCGACCCAGAATTTGAATCAGAGTTTCCTGCATTGCAGGTAGATTCTTTACCAACTGAGCTATCGGGGAAATAAGTTAAATAAGCAGGGTGACAGTATACAGCCTTGAAGTACTCTTTTTCCAATTTGGAACCAGTCCATTGTTCCATGTCCAGTTCTAACTGTTACTTCCTGATCTGCATACAGGTTTCTCAGGAGGCAGGTAAGATGGTCTAGTATTTCCATCTCTTTAATAATTTTTCACATTTCTTGTTATCCCACACAGTCAAAGGCTTTGGCATAGTCAATGAAGCAAAAATAGATGTTTTTCTGGAACTTTCTTGATTTTTCTATCATCCAGCAGATGTTGATAATTCGATCTCTGGTTCCTCTGCCTTTTCTAAATCCAGGTTGAATATCTAGAAGTTCTTAGTTCACATACTTTTGAAGCATCGCTTGAAATATTTTCAGCATTAATTTACTAGCATGTGAGATGAGTGCAATTGTGCAGTGGTTTGAACATTCTTTGGCATTTCCTTTCTTTGGGTTTGGAATGAAAACTGACATTTTCCAGTCCTGTGGCCACTGCTGAGTTTTCCTGTTTTGCTGGCGCAATGAGTGCAGCACTTATCAGCATCATCTTTAGGATGTGAAATAGCTCTACTGGAATTCCATCACCTCCACTAGTTTTGTTCATAGTGATGCCTCCTGAGGCCCACACTGCAGGATGTCTGGCTCCTTGTTGAGTGATCACACCATCAAGCTTACCTGCATCCTAAGATCTTTTTTGTTTAGTTCTTTTGTGTATTCTTGCCACCTCTTCTTAATATCTTCTGCTTCTGGTAAGTCCATACCATTTCTGTCCTTGATTGTGCCCATCTTTTCATGAAATGTTTTTTTGGTATCTCTAATTTTCTTGAAGCAATCTCTAGACTTTCCAATTCTACAGTTTTCCTCTATTTCTTTGCATTGATTATGTAGAAAGGCTTTCTTATCTCTCCTTACTATTCTTTGGAACTCTGCATTCATATGGATAAATCTTTCCTTTTCCTATTTGCCTTTTACTTCTCTTCTTTTCTCAGCTCTTTACAAGGTCTCCTCAGACAACTATTTTGCCTTTTTGCTTTTCTTTTTCTTGGGGATGTTTTTGATCACTGTATGAACCTCCATCCATAGTTCTTCAGCACACTGTCTGTCAAATCTAATCCCTTGAAAGTATTTTTCATTTCCACTGTATAATGGTAAGGGATTTAAGTCACATGTAAATGATCTGTTCATTGATGGATTCTAAATATCCATAAAATAATCTTTAGGAAGTATAAAATTCTTATACAACTTAGGAAATATTTCAAAGGGGAAATATTTTCAGAGAAAAGGATGTGTGTGTGTGTGTGTGTTTGAAAATGTAAAATTCCTTATGTGGTAAAATGCAAGGATAACAGTATAATGTAAACACATATAAAATATAAATATGTATTTACATTGACACTCATGTGAATACATAAACATATTTTCTCATTGCAGACCATGTTCCACACGATTTTAATAACTAGGTTCTGAGTCATATATATTAAAAATATAACTAGTTTAGGTATAAGGAAGTTTAAGTTTTGTTCAGGGCTTTGTTTTCAGTTAACTTTGGATTGGTTACCCTTTGGTTTCCACTTTCTTCAGCTATACAACACGGTATAGTTGTAGAAAAGATTAGCATGCTATTGTATATATAGCAATTACTCCAATTACTGGCGTATCTTAGGTTGAACCTTATGAAAATGTTGGTCAAAAATACTGAATATTAACAATTTTATATAGCTCAACACACATAAGTGCTTTTATTATTACTATCATCAACTTTGCATTACAGATATGAAATAATTGGAAACAATGAATAGTACAGGGTTAGCATAGTGCCCAGCAGAATATATGTTCAGTAAATATTCCTTTCCTTACCATATCTTATGTCACATTTTAGATTTTCTAATAGAGTATTTATGCTTATTTACATTTGTATTTTAAATTGTATAATAAGGCATAATTGCCAGAGCTTAGAAGAGTCTCTGGCATTTGAATTGTCTCTGGAAATTTTACCCAAACCTTAAAATAACAATGAAATTTGGAAAGGTAGACAGGGTCATGTTAAAAATTGACAGGTACCTTACATTCTATCAGCCCTAGCAGGATAATTTTCATAAGGTACTGCTTTTCTTTGACTCACTTTTTCAAGAATGCATGATGCCTTAACTCAATTAAACTTACCGTATAATCTGATCCATTGACTCTTACTCCCCAATGGCTACCCTGACTCCCATTAGATTCTTTCTCTCACTGCTTTCTGAACTTCCATTCTTAAATGGTTTCTTACTCATCGTTAGTTCTTTAATTCTCCCTATGTTAAGTATATTTTCTCCTTTCCTTGATAATCCAGACTCATAGGGTTCACTATCATCTCTTCTATGATCCCATTTATTCTCTTTTACAGAACTTTTAAGAACTTACAGTATGCTATACTGTTTTATATGCCTAGTATATGCTTGTGAGTTTAATAATAGAGTGTTTTTTGAGGACACAAATCATGCTTAAGCTTCTTAATCCTTATATTTTTTATTGAATAAATAATTATATTATCTTACAGTGGTATGTGTTCAGATTCTTTTTAAAAAGTTGTCATATTGAATTTATTTGAGCTACATTAATGAGAAATTTTACAGATTGTTTACAGTTATATACATGTGTGCTCATCCCTTCTCACTAAAATTTTAAAAAAAGATGACTATTATCAAATTAGTATTGATACAGTTAGTACAATTTAATAAAATCTAAAATATAATATTCATATTTGAGGCTCATGTTTAGTAGCTGTGTGTGTACATACTCATTCATGTCTCTTTGTGACCCCATGGACTCTAGCCTATCAGGCTCCTCTGTTCATGGAATTTTCCAGGCAAGAAGATTGGAGTGGGTTGCCATTTCCTACTCTAGTCAGTAGTTATAGCTGAGGGACAAAATGAGCTCTCATAATGTTAAAAAAAAAAAAAAAAAATGCTGGTCAAGTCATTTGGTACATTTTCAGAAGTTAACCAGGAAGATAATTTACTATTTAACGCTCAGTTTAAGGTCTTTTAATATGCCTAAGCTTAGAATGGTTTACTCTTCCACTCAGTTTTCTTTATATTCTTTTGTTGATTTAATAACTCCTTCTGTTGTGCCCTACTCTTTAAGTCAGAAGTGGTTTTTTAGGACTAATTTTATTTATTTTATAAAATTAACAAATCAGTATTTTCATGTATTTTCCTAAGGTCAGATTGATTATTTAAATTTTATTTATTAATATATTTTAGTATGTCAGAAAGGAGAAAAAAATGTTATCTGTTTTTCCTTCTCTAACCAGACTTCCTTTATGAGATCTAGTCAGCCATATGTCTCTTTTAAAACACCTTCATAAAGACTTTCATAATCAAATATAACATTCGTAAAAAGCTTTGGAAAATGAAAATTCTATGCAGTGAAAAAAATAGGACAGCCTTAAATGTTGAAGTGCTTTATCTCAGATATCATATTTCTTCTTCATCTGAGGGAAAGTGTTTGTTTCTTACGGTGTTGCTGTAAGTGTAATTCTTTAAAGTAAGAGCTAAATTTTCTTGGTATCTGTCACAGAGTCAATTCCTAATCAATGACTTCCTGAAAGTAAACTACAAAAAAATCCTTTTCAGTTGCATGTTTTCACAGATACTGACTTTGTATTAATAGTCACTCTAATAGCAATGGCTACAATTTACTGAAAACTTCATGTGCCAGGCACTATTCTAGATGCTTTCCATGCTAATTTTTGTTATAACTCTGCAACATAAGTTTTATTATGCAAATTTTAATTATTAAAGAACTGAAAGAAATGTGTAATATATAGAGCCAGAGAACTAATAAATAAAAGCGCTGCCAGTAATTCAAAATAGGTCTGTCTTACTTTAAGGAATATTGTTGTTTAGTCTCTCAGTCATGTCCTACTCTTTGCAATCCTGTGGCCTGTAGCCCACCAGACTCCCCTGCCCATGGGGATATCCTGGCAAGAATACTGGAGTGGGTTGCCCTCTTTTTAAATAATGACAACAATAACTGCAATAATAATAATAATAGCTAAACTATATTGAGTTCTTACTAAATGCTAGGCAGTGTCCTAAGCTGGTATTCTCTCATGCATGGGTTATATTTAATGTATATGAAGTATAATTTTTCTTTAAATATTTAGCAAAAGTGATTTTCATTTTTAGCAAGATAATAAGTCACCTCATTTTCTAGAAAATACCTCTTCTAATTACAACTTTGAACTTCTTAGTGCTTCTCTTCCCTGGGGCCTATATTCTAACAACAATATGTTGGTAGATTTGTCACAATTTAGTGTGTTCTTCTTTATAGTTTCGAGAATATGCTATGATCTCTGTGTGAAGAGAAAAGTCTTATTGGGGGTCCTGACTTATGCCAACCAATATTGTATAGCCAGAATATATATTTATTAAATTAAAACAAAAAATATCATTTTATTATTTAAATCTATTACCCAGGGTACCTCATTTTTCAGTATCAGATATTAGGGAACCACAATTATTATAGAAGATTTTCCTAGTGAGGACACTACAATTCAGTAGTATATACTATTCATTATTTTCTGTTATTGGTGCAGCTTCTGTGAAAGAATGGTTTGACATATTGGGTTGGCCAAAAACTCATATGGTTTTGTTTCTGTAACAGTTTATGGAAAATCCAGAGTGAAATTTCTTGTCAACTGAATATACTGAACTTCAGATTATTTTTAAGAAATGTATTTCAAAGACCTGTCATATCTTTTTAAGTCAACTTTTAAGGTTATTTTGCCTTTATAATGAATCCTGTATTTGGGGACAAGTATATTTAACTCCACAAAGTCTCAACCTAAAAGAGACTGCTGTAGATATAAGGACACATTTTATATAAAACATAAATCAACAACTGTGTGACCCTATTGCTTTGCACAATCTAAAGATCTCACCTCCTTTCATATTTCAATAGATGGAGCACTGAGCTCATAAAGTGTTTCATTGTTTGATGTCCAGAGAGCATATGGGATATGCACACCATACAATTATATACATATCTAGATAGATAGATATAAAGCTAAAAAACCAAACTGGTGAAACTGTAATGATGACATGATAATGCCATTTACTTAAATGCCATTTACTTAAATTGCTGCTTAGCGATTACTTAAATGAGTAAAAGACATGTCAAAATTACTTGGAATAGTTTGATATTTTGCTGTATGTGCACCCCCATTGATAAGATGGCATTTAAATTCTACGATACCTCAGTTCCTCCCAGCCAAAGTCAATCAGGAACACTTCTGTAGTTAAACCAATTTGAATTCATAGGCTCACTGTAATGAAGGGGATAATGTACTATGCAAAACTCTGTGGAGTTTCAGTGAGAGGCTTTTTATAGGATTTGGACTGTGTAAGATGATTCTGGAAAGGTTTAAAGAATCATGTTTTTCCTCTGAATTTGGTGCCATCAGAAAATCGGAGCAGTCTATAATTGGGCATCTTAATCATTTTTCTTCTAGAAGGTGGAAGGTATGGGACACACCTAAAGCTGTGAATGGCATGGGGAAGCAGCATTCTTTCATACTAGCTGAGATGTAGGAATCTTGGTCATATTGGTATTTCCATTTTGTTTTGTGTTTTGTTATTTGTGTGTTCAGACATGATTATGGAAGGTCTTGTTTTCTGTCTTGTTCTAACAAAGCCAGAGAGCTATCATATCTGATGTTAGTTGTTACTTAATTTGTTTACAGTAAACAGTAGAAAATCATGGCCTTAAAAGTTACAGCCAGGCCAGCTCCAAGCCACAGCATACAGGGGCTGTGCTTTGTTTTCTTTTGTCTTGTTTTCTTTCCCTTCTTTTCTTTCTTCTTCTCTTTTAAATATGTAGCATGATTTAAAGTGATGTTTAAATAATTGAAACATGTTCCTTCAGAGCCAGAAAACCAAACTATTGTAGTAAACAGAGAAAGGTAGAGACTGACAAAAAACAAATTGTCACCCCTGATGTACTCTGTTATCTACTAATATGCCAGGCAACTCACCACGTAGAGAAGAGACCTTTGGCACATTACTTCTCAGACTTAAGTGGTCTCTACTAAAATAGGATATTTTCAATTAGCTACTAGAATATGGGAAAGTCACTTCATGCAGAAGATTAGAATCTTATGGATAATTCAAGGTATTTCCCAAAAACTTCGTTTACGATACTTCTGTTTTTCCATCTATAGGAAAATAGCAAGTAACTTCTTGTTGATTCATTTCTTTTTTTTTTTTTTTCTTTACTTTATTGTGTTGGTTTTGCCACACATTGACATGAGTCTGCCATAGGTATACATTTGTTCCCCTTCCAGAACCCCCCTCACTCCTCCCTCCCGATTCCCTCTCCCTGGGTCTTCCAGGTGCAACAGTCCTGAGCATCCTGTATCATGCATCAAACCTGGGCTGGAGATTGATTTCACATATGGTAATTAACATGTTTCAATGCCATTCTCCCATATCATCCCAGCCTTGCCCTCTTCCACAGACTCCACAAGACTGTTCTATACATCTGCGCTTCTTTTGCTGTCTCACAGGCAGGGTTCTTGTTACCATCTTTCTAAATTCCATATATATGCGTTAGGATACTGTATTATTGTTTGTCCTTCTGGCTTACTTCACTCTGGATAATAGGCTCCAGTTCCGTCCACCTGAGTAGAACTGATTCAAATGAATTCTTTTTAAAGGCTGAGTAATATTCCATTGTGTATATGTACCAAAGCTTTCTTATCCATTCGTCAGTTGATGGGCATCTAGGTTGCTTCCATGTGCTGGCTATTGTAAACAATGTGGCGATGAACATTGGGGTACACGTGGCTCTTTCAATTCTGGTTTCCTCGGTGTGTATGCCCAGCAGTGGGATTGCCGGGTCATATGGCAGTTCTATTTGCAGTTTTTTAAGGAATCTCCACACTGTTCTCCATAGTGGCTGTACTAGTTTGCATTCCCAACAGTGTAAGAGGGTTCTCTTTTCTCCACATCCTCTCCAGCATTTACTGCTTGTAGACTTTTGGATGGCAGCCATTCTGACTGGTGTAAAGTGGTACCTCATCGTGGTTTTGATTTGCATTTCTCTGATAATGAGTGATATTGAGCATCTTTTCATGTGTTTGTTAGCCATTTGTATGTCTTCTTTGGAGAAATGTCTGTTAAGTTCTTTGGCCCACTTTTTGATTGGGTCGTTTATTTTTCTGGAATGGAGCTGCAGGAGTTGCTTGTATATTTTTGAGATTAATTGTTTGTCCATTGCTTCATTGGCTATTATTTTCTTCCATTCTGAAGGCTGTCTTTTCACCTTGCTTATAGTTTCCTTTGTTGTGCAGAAGCTTTTAATTTTAATTAGGTCCCATTTGTTTATTCATGCTTTTATTTCCAATATTCTGGGAGCTGGGTCATAGAGGATCCTGTTTTGGTTTATGTCAGAGAGTGTTTTGCCTATGTTTTCCTCTAGGAGTTTTATAATTTCTGGTCTTATTCATTTCTAATGATCCATTCCATTCTCTATCTCATCTCTATATCTAGGACTGAACATTTTCTCTTAATTTCTCTGCTGTGAAATAGGCAGAAAAACAAATTGATTGTAAAATATTAACAGATAAAAAAGAGATATTTGTAACTAATATAAGCACCACTGAAACAACCTATATGGTTCATATCAACTGACTAGCAGACTTTCTCCAAAATGGAAAAAAATTATATTATTTTTTTCTCTTAGAACTCAGCATTTGTTTAAACACTCATAACTCTGCTTTCAAGTGGAGCTGCTTAAAGTTATTTTACATAACATTGTTAAAATTATATAACTGAGTATGTAATTATCAGTGCTATTCCCCCTCCAAATCTTCCCCAAACGATGAAGTTTTCAAACTTGAACTAATCTGGGTCACCACTGAAGTACACCAGTGATTATAGAATGCTTAGAGCTTATAATGAAATGTCCAACTTTTTTTTTTCCTCTCTAAGAAATATTGTATCCTTATTTGGCAGAAAGATTGTATACTTTTCTTACTCTTTTTTGGTTTAGAAAAGGAATGGCAATTTGCCAGTATCCTGTTTTGTCTTTTTTTGAAGAAGCCTTTTATAGCTCAGTTGAACTGAAGTAGATAAATGCAGCTTTCTTTTCTGGAATTGGGTTAGATGTTTCATTGCAAAAAAAATAGGAAATTAAAAATAACCAAATATATTGGCAGAATCAAACCCTAAAATTGATTTTAAGAAGAAAGTTTGTTGGACCAGGAGCTATACATCTATACACTGTCGAATGAAAACAAAGTACTATTCAAACATGGTCATCCTGAAAATATAATGACATGTAGGATAGATGCCCTCTTTTAGTTATTAAATAAGTCAATAGTGTCTTGAAGGGAATGACATATCAAATAAAGTGATTTATCTAAAAGAAAACACAGATTTAGCTCAAATGTTTATTTTAAATGTGTAGATATCTATGTTATGCAATTTTTTCTTTAATAGTCATCTCTTTGAAGCTGTTTTTAAATAAAACAATCCACGGAAAACATGGACTAAGATACTACTGGTGCTATTTAAAATTTTGAAGACACAATTTGGAAGTTTCAGTTCTGTTCATAACTGGATATGTGTCCTTTTCTACCTTACTTCATTCTTCTATTTCTCTTCTTTTCTCCATTCCTCCAAAAATAAGGAGATTAAAATAGTTCATTTACAAGGTAATTTCTACCTCAAACAAGCTATGATTCTTATCTACTCAATATTTGGCGTATTCATCCTAGACCCATCTCTTTTTTCCAAACTAACTCACAATATATATTAAGGATAAGATCTTGTCTTAATTTAATTAGTTATGTTAGCATTTATTGAGTATGATTTCCAGAGCATTGTGCTAGCAATTTAGACACCACAGATATGTACACAGTATTCTTATACATGGCTATAAAATGAGATTTTGAACTCAAGGGCTTTATATTACAGTATGACGCACATCAGTGTAAATCAAAGAACTTGGTGTTTTCAAAGTATATTCAATTTAAATTATACTAGATGAAAAAGAAAATAATTTGATGTGCTCTGGAAAATTATGTGGGAACTAGCCCTTTGAGTGACATTGGGGTCGTGTGTAAATTCTTGTCAGACTGAGATTATATGTGTTCAGGAAACAATTGCTATCATAGCAGCCATGCTCATGTTAGCTTTTGCCAAAGAGGGAATGTTCTCACTCTTTGAAATGATAGTATGTGTCAGTCACTGTTTTACACACTTTACAATATATTAATTCAGTCTTAGTTTTATGTTTATTTTGTAGGTATGAAAACTGAAGCACAGAGGCAATTTGCCTGAGATCATAGAGCATGCAAGTAAGGGAGCCAATTTTGAACAGTCGGTCTGCTTCCAGAATAAGTAGTAGATCAGGCTGCTTTGTAGACAAAATATTACTCATCAACACAGATTGGAGGATGTATGTTTTCCTGTGAGATTGATTGGTATGATAGATACATCTTCAGAAATATAAACAGAGCTTCAGTGTCTAATTCCCCATTGCTGTCTTCAATTACTACACTTCTGATGTAGCACATCTCAAACCTTTGCCTTATTATATCCTGCTCCTACCAACCAAGATTGTGTGCCTAAATTTGCTCACAGTTATTTTAGGAATTGCCACCAAGTCAAATGTCTTCTGCAACTAAAAAGTGAAACTTAAGAAACACAGAAAGTATTAATATTTACCAAATTTTCTTATTTATTTGTGGTCACCAAATATCTGGAAATTCAATCTGATGTAATAAGAGCTTACCTTTATAGAGTGCTTGCTATTTGCCCGGCACTGCTTCAAGGACTTTGCATCTATAATCATTTTGATCTTATACCAGTCTGTTGAGGTGGCATAAAATTAGTACCATTATCATTATTATTTGACAAATGAAGATAAGTGAGTTATTGGCTAAATAATTTGCCAAGACTTCCTAATTTGTCAGCATTAAAAACAGAATTTAAACCCAGAGAGTCTGGATTAAGTCTATATTCAGTATCATAAGAATGTATTGTTTGTGTATTTTTTACTCTTTGACTATTCCTTCTTTCATTTGTCTAGCATTCAGTCACTCAGCAAGTATTTATCGAACATTGCTATATCGTGTACTGCATTATGCCCTGAGGAACTTGCAGTTAATAAATGAACAGCGGGCCCTGTTCCCATGCTGTTTGCATTCTAGAATATAAGAATGCAAGAAAACAAACAGTTAACAAATAATTCTTACAGACGTGAAAATCACTAGAGGGAAAATTAAGAGAGACGTGATACAGAGTAACTACAAGAGGTTAACTCCAGGTCACATGATCAGTGAAGCTGTCTCTATCTAGTCATCTGAGGACATATTTACAAAAGAAATAGGAAAATAGGTTTCAAGGAAGCAAAATATTTAAAAGTAAAATTATATAACATGTTTAGACATCACATTATCAAATATTATATTATCAACTACTTCAGAGCTAAGGGTTAGATTGTAGACAGGTTTAATTTTTCAAAGTTTATTTTGAAAAACTGAAAGATGTGGTTTAATTTTTTATGTGGTGAGAATGGCATTGTAAATAAAACCAGTTAGTGTCCTTGAGTTTTAAATGGAAGAGAGGAACTACCTTTATTTGTAGCTAAAAATATATACTGCTTAATAAGTGGGGCTGAAGTTAATTAAAGTTTGAGACACTTGGAAATCATAATCAAGACTTTTAATTTAATGTCAAGTCATTTGGGGACACTTATGAGTTTTTTTTTTTTTCAGAACGAATTAACTATCATTTATTTAACAACTATAGCAAAATAGACTTTTTACTAGTCTCTGGGTATCCACGTTTCTTCCCTTCCAATTGTGTTGATTTTCTACTGTAGCTGGAGTTTTGTTGTTGTTGCTGTTTTTTAATCTTTTTTTTTACTCTCTTTTCTCTCATACGTAAAACTGTTCATAAGCTTCCTCTTGGCATCAGATTAAAATATATCCTGAGCATGACCTGTGGATACCTGTTGGATTTAAACCCAGTTTACCTCTCTTTCTCGTAGCTTCTCACCCGGGCCTTGACCTTTGCTGATTTTATACTTGCTGATTCCTCCGCTTGAGTTATTCTTCCCTGTGACATCTAACTCTCCAACACACATGAACATGCATCTAGTTTCAGTTAGTTGAATTCCAGTCTTTAATGGGAGAAGGAAATGGCAACCCACTGTAGTATTCTTGCTTGGAGAATCCCGGGGACATGGGAGACTGGTAGGCTGGCATCTATAGGGAGTTGGACACAACCGAAGTGACTTAGCAGCAGCAGCAGCAGTCTTTAATGAGATTATTTGACTAATATTTCACCAACAATTTGTACCTGTAACAGTGAGATTGCATCTATTTTGTTTACTGTTGTGTTCCCAAAACAGATGTTATGGTATCTGGCACATAGTAGGCCCCCTCAATGATATACATTTAATAAATTAAATTAACGAATAATATCTGCACAATAAGTATGTGCACAATGGTACCCACACAAGCTAAACATGGAATAACTCCTAACATGTTAATGAATAAGGCTGCAACAACTCAAAAGAGTAGAACACTAAATGCTAAGTATTATGGTACCAATTTTCACACTTTCAAGATTGTACAAATAATGTAGAGTTGGAAGTTAACATGACAAATACAAGGGGCCTGGGAAAATTGGAGTGAGATATAACAAATGTAGCGATTAGTGAGAATTAAAATTATGAACTTGCTTTATATATAAAGATTATAATCTGTTGGGTATGAAAAGCCACTCTGAATTGATAATAGGGAAATGACAGAGCCAAAATAATTTTCTAGTCCATGTTGATTTGTCTTTAAAATGTGGGAGAAGTTGGGGCTTAATTTTCAAGCAGAATGTGGTTAAACTTCTGCCTTAAAGAACTAGACGATAAATCAGCCATTCTTAAATTTAGTCCTTTTTGTTTGTTTGTTTTGCAACGTGAGTATATTTATGTTACTGAAACATGAAACAGAGTTCTGTTCCCCAAGCTGAAGAATGAATTCCACAAACTTGCAAACACTCACACAGGCAAAGAGTTTACTTTAAAGGATAGAGACACAAAGCTCTCAGCATAGACACTGAGAGGGGGTGAAGTGTCTGAAAAGGCAGGAATAATAACAATGTATATCTTTATTATAATTGATCAATTCATGTTTGGTTGGCTAGGGACCCGATGTATGCAATTTCAGACCAATAAGTTTAAATGTCACAATGTCCAATTTGTCATTTTTATGGCTTTCTTATGGTTCCCAGTTTTTCAGTTTCTCCAGACATTAAGTCACCATCCCTTGATCCTTTCTCAAGACCCCAGACCATTATTTAGTGACCAAACGCACGTTGAAGAGATAATGGTCTACGGAGTTTTTCTCCTTGATAAACTGGACAGCAGTTAATGATAGTCTTGTCCTGGTTCTGAATATTTTATGACCCTCCAAACCAGGGAGGCATTCCTCTGAATGCCTAGGACCTGGAGTAGGGATTATGGCTTTAGGCTAATGGAACAAAATGTTTTTGTGAGTGAATGAGTTGAAATTAAAGGTGAAATTAGAAAAAGAACCAAGGCTCTTAACCCTATACTTACTGCCCAATAATTTCTATTTCATTACCAAGTCCAGGTTTGCTCTGCTTGCCACAGGTCAGGTCAGTAAACCGAGAGACTAGGTATTAAAGCAAGGAATAATGACCACTCAAGAAGCTGGAAGATTGAGAAGATGGCAGACTATTGTCTCCAAAAAACTTTCTTATAGGGTCTGGATGCCATTTTGTTTTTTTTGTTTTTTTTTTGTATAGAACAGAGAAAAAGAGGACGTAAGGAAGTAAAGTAAAAAGGCTATTTATCTTGCAAAATAAGAGAAGATGTTTTATTTTTTTCTTTTCTACAGCCAGCGTTCACAAGTCGTCAGGGTCAGACTGTTGCCCAGTGAGCTGAACAAAACCACTTTTGTGTTCAGGCAGAGGGGTTGAGTTCCCTGAGGCAGGACGTTATGTATGATTATAATAACAAAAGCAATGAAAAGCAAAGGTCAAAGTCTGAGAAACAGATCCAGCATGGAGTCAAAATTGGCACTTCCTTGTTACATTTACACATCTCTTGATATAGTAACTTGGTGATTAAATGAAATAACTCAGTTAAATCACCTTACAGAGTCCTTTGTATGCAGTGCATTCCTCATAAATACTGTCTTAATTTCCTTCCGCTACTTGACCTGTGTATAAAAGGATTATACTACAGACACAGAAGGCAAGAACAATCCTGTAGGCCAGTTTATCAATATAGACATGTAAGTTTCCTAGGACTGCAGTAACAAAATCCCACAAACTGGGTGTCTTTACCAGCAGAAGGTTTTTTTCTTTTTTTTTGTTTTTTTATAGTTCTGAAGGGTAGACTTACAAAACCAATGTATGGAGAAGCCCATTCTCTTTCTGAAGGTTATTAGCAAAGATCCTCCCCTTCCTCATTTGGGCTTCTAGTGGTAATCAGAAATCTTTGACATTCTTTTGCTTATAGATAATTCACTTAAATCTCTGTCCTCTTTAGTACAGATTTTTTCCCTTGTTTTAATCTCATTTCCTTTGCTTTTTATAAAGAGAGTAGTCATACCGGTTTAAGGGCCCACCTTAATTCAATGTGACCTCAATTTAACTCATATCTACAACAATCCTATTTTCAAATAATATTTTACAGTTCCAGGAAATACATAAATTTGGGGGACATTTTTTCAACCAATACAACAGGTACAATAAAATGACAGTGGTCTTCCCTGAGATGTCAGCCTCAAGAATGGAAAGACACTGGGTGTGTTTTAAACTTTTTTAATGAACAAACTGATAGGAATAGGTGAAGATTGAAACCACGGTTGTTGGCAGCTATTTTTGACTTAACTTTTTGTAGTGCTTTGTCTTCAAGAGTCAAAAACTAATGCAAAGCTGTTCCTTTTATTATTCCCTTCGCCTCTACAATATAAAGAGAATTATTAATACATAGTTAAATCCTGAAAAGCATCTCAGGCAGTAACTGTTCAGATCCCATTCTCTAGCACTCTGACCCACAATTGCCTCTATTTCATCCCTATTTGAAATTTTAGAGTTAGAGTCATCTTAGGGGACACTATTTGTTACCAGACTCCTTCCTGAAGAAACCTATGTTTGTGTATTATTTAGCAAATATTTATTGGATCATAAACAAAATAATAGGCACTAATTACTAAATTGTGAAAAAGACAGATAAACAGTCTCCTCCCTCATTTCTTAAAGCCTAGATGGAGTCATCATCAATGAAAAAGTAAACTAATAGATGGAAAATAATAAATGTTAAAACAACTCATGATTGCATGTACCACAAAATAGACTTATGTGATTAGAAAAAAAAAAAAGAGTAAAGGGTAAGGGGAAGCGGGCAGTGAAGAGTTCAGAATGATCTCAGGTGGCCTCAGCTTGCTACTGTTGCAAAAACCAGTAATTGAGAAACCAAACACCACACTCAGAGAGTTGGAGAACTCAGGTTTATCATGCTGGGGCAGGCCCAGAGGAGTTAACACTCCAGGCTCTGAGCCCCAAACAAAGGGGTTAGAGAGTTTTTATAGACAAACTATAGTGGGCAACACTAGCTGCTAATAGGCTGGTTTAAACTAAAGGGTTTCGTGGATGTGGGAACAGTAATCAAGATGAGGAGGGGGATGCCTGACCTTTACACAGACAGGCATGATTAAACAGGTTTGCAGGGGCTGAGCAATCACAAAGAACAGCACAAGGGTGAGTGAGATAAGCTCAATACAATACCAGTTCCTAGTATTGTAAGTCCCTACTTTCTGAAACTTCATGACCTGCGTGATTCAGGTCACCTTACAAGGAGCAAGCTGAGTTACAGAGGCAGAACAAGCAGGAGGTTATATAAAACTTTAATTTTTCCTCATCACTACAACTGGGAGTGGGGATTGGGTTCCTAGTCAGAGACGGGGGCTACATTGTGATGGTAGAAGCATGAGATCCGAGCCACTAGTCCAGTGGTCAGTGACAAGGGCTCTGGCCCTTCAACTCTGCAGAGAATTCTCACAAAGAAGGAAAGTAGGGAAGTAAGTAAAGTATTTATTAAAAGAACAATAGACCTGAAGAGTAAATAATAAAGAGTACAGTGGATAGAGGCACACGGGCAGACTCAGAGGGAGAATCCCCAAGTCACCCCTTTGTAGCAATTTGAATTACTTTTTATGGTGTGTTTCTTCTGGATTTCCTTTAGCCAGTCATTTTCATTTGGCCAATCACAGTCCATATTTGGTATATCTCAGGATCCTCCATGTGTGTGCATGAATCTCTTATTCAAACTAGATTCTACAAAAGAAGCCTGTGGGTAGCCTGGCATTAGTTAGCATCAGTCCCCTTTGACCTCCAAGGAGCTTTTCTGTGCATATGTGCTCAGGGAGACCTGACTTTGAAATAAGAAATACATGTTCCGGGCAGGGCCCAACCTCCTCTCTTAACTGTCTTGCTATTCTCCTTTTGGAGTTTTGGTCCATAGAGAATGAATCTCCGATTGCTTTACCCTGGAGAGGCCCATCTGCCTCCTGCCTCAAGAAGATTCAGTTCAGTTCAGTCACTCAGTCATGTCTGACTCTTTGTGACCCCATGGACTATAGCACGCCAGGCCCCCCGTCCATCACCAACTCCTGGAGTTTACCCAAACTCATGTCCACTGAGTAAGTGATGCCATCCAACCATTTCATCCTCTGTCATCTCCTTTTCCTCCCACCTTCAATCTTTTCCAGCATCAGGGTGTTTTCAAATGAGTCAGCTCTTCACATCAGGTGGCCAAAGTATTGGAGTTTCAGCTTCAACATCAGTCCTTCCAATGAATATTCAGGACCAGTTCCCTTTAAGATGGACTGGTTGGATCTCCTTGCAGTCCAAGGGACTCTCAAGAGTCTTCTTCAACACCATAGTTCAAAAGCATCAGTTCTCTGGTGCTCAGCTTTCTTTATAGTCTAACTCTCACATCCATACATGACTACTGGAAAAACTCAAGAAGATTAGCTTGAAGTTTAAAAAAAAAAAACTTTACAGGCAAACAAAAGTAAAATAATACACATATGAGTATCACGACACTTCTCTAACCTCTGAGTTGATCTGTTTCTCAAGTAAGATATTAATAGATAAAATATGGTCCTCTGAAACAGTCTCATTAAGAATTTCATCCTGCTTAGCTCTCTGTATCTTTTACTCCCCTTTCTCTTACCTCTCTGGCATTTCTCACAACTACCTTATACCTTGATAATTGTAATTTTTACCCATGTCTGCCCATGATTACCCTTCAGCACTGGAAAAATCTCACTCATCCTTTAAAATTTATCTCATTTCATCTCTTTTTATAGAGTTTTCCTTAACTGGTCTAGTTGATGTTCCTCAGAATTCTCATAATACCTCATAATAGGCCTGATATTGATGATATGGGCTTTGAAGTTAGAGGACATAGGCTGGAGTTCTGGATAAACCCTGTGCTAGTTGTGTGATCTTGGACAAGTTACTATGTCTTTTAAACTTCATAATTTTTATATTCACATTGAGGTATATCAATAACTTGGAAATGGAAAATGTGCTCATTCATGTCTGACTCTTTGTCACCTCATGGACTGTCAGGAACCAGGCTCCTATGTTCATAAGATTTTTCCTGGCAAGGGTACTGGAGTGGCTTGCCATTTCCTCCTCCAGTAGCTCTTAAGGACCCAGGGGTTGAACCCACGACTCACGCATTCCAGTGAATTCTTTACTGCTGAGTCACCTGGGAAGTCCAACATAAAGAATTTAACTCCTAAGTTTAAGTAATAAAATTAAGCGTATAAAATGCATTTTTCTTCAAATTTTTTAATAACAGAAATTGTGTTTCTTGAATTGATCATAGCATATTACATTTTTTGAAAGCAACTAGTACAAGTGGTCTCTAATCAAGCAAATAGATTGTGATATAGATATCATCCGGGGCCAGTAGTCATGATACTTAGATTCATATAGACCTTTTTTCAGTGGCTTTTAACTTATTTCAAATAGGAATCTACCTAATATAATGGGATGACTGGTTCAAATGATGTATAAAATTAGAAATATAAGATTTAACTTGCCCATGAGTGTCCAGGAATCTCTATCAGAGGCGTGGGTCGGCAGTGGCCTGCTACAGGTTTGGGGGCACTGAAGGTAGCAGTGCATGCATGGGATCTTTTGAAGGAGATCACCATTATCTTTATTACCTCCACCATAGTTTGGTGACAGGTAAATAACAGTGAGGGAGCACAGCCCCACCCATCAACAGAAAATTGGCCTAAAGATTTACTGAGCATGGCCCTGCCCTTCAGAACAAGACCCAGTTTCCCCTCAGTCAGTCTCTCCCATCAGGAAGCTTCCATAAGCCTATAATCCTTCTCCACTAGAGGGCAGCAGACTGAAAACCACAGTAATGGAAAACTAACCAATCTGATCACATGAACCACAGCCTTGTCTAACTCAGTGAAACTATGAGCCATGCCGTGTAGGGCCACCCAAGACAGATGGGTCATGGTGGAGAATTCTGACAAAATGTGGTCCACTGGAAAAGGAAATGGCAAACCACTTCAGTGTTCTTGCCTTGAGAACTCCATGAACAGTATGAAAAGATATGACACTGAAAGATGAACTCCCTAGGTCAGTAGGTGCCAAATATGCTGCTAGAGATCAGAGGAGAACTAACTCCAGAAAGAAGGAAGAGATGGAACCAAAGCAGAAATAACACCCAGTTGTGGATGCAACTGGTGGTTGAAGTACAGTCCAAAGCTGTAAAGAGCAATATTGCATAAGAACCTGGAATGTTAGGTCCATGAATCAAGGCAAATTGGAAGTGGTCAAACAGGAGATGGCAAGAGTGAATTTCGACATTGTAGGAATCAGCAAATGAAAATGAACTGGAATGGGTGAATTTATCTCAGATGACCATTATATCTACTATTGTAGGCAAGAATTCCTTAGAAGAAATGGAGTAGCCATCATAGTCAACAAAAGAATCGAAAATTCAGTACTTGGATGCAATCTTAAAAGCAACAGAATGATCTCTGTTAGTTTCCAAGTCAGACCATTCAATATCACAGTAATCCAAGTCTCTGCCCCGATCAGTACTGCAGAAGAAGCTGAAGTTGAATGCTTCTATGAAGACCTACAAGACCTTCCAGAACTTACACCCCCAAAATATGTCCTTTTCATTATAAGGGATTGAAATGCAGAAGTAGGAAATCAAGAAACACCTGGAATAACAGGCAAATTTGGCCTTGGAGTACAGAATGAAGCAGAGCAAAATCTAATAGAGTTTTGTCAAGAGAATGCACTGGTCATAGCAAACAGCCTCTTCCAGCAGTACAAGAGAAGACTGTACACATGGACATCACCAGCTGGTCAATATAGAAATCAGGTTGATTATACTTCTGGCAGCCAAAGATGGAGAAGCTCTATAAAGTCAGGAAAAACAAGACCCAAAGCTGACTGTGGCTCAGAACATGAATTCCTTATTGCCAAATTCTGACTTAAATTGAAGAAAGTAGGAAAAGCCACTAGACCATTCAGGTATGACCTAAATCAAATCCCTTACAATTATACAGGAGTGGGTGATAAATACATGCAAGGGATTAGATCTGATAGACAGAGTGCCTGCAGAACTATGGATGGAGGCTCATGACATTGTACAGGAGGCAGTGATCAAGACCATCCCCAAGGAAAAGAGATGCAAAAAGGAAAATGGTTGTCTGAGGAGGCCTTACAAATAACTGAGAAAAGAAGGGAAGCTAAAGGCAATGGCAATAAGGAAAGATATACCCATTTGAATGCAGAGTTCCTAAGAATAGCAATGACAGATAAGAAAGCCTTTCTCGGTGATCAAGGCAAAGAAATAGAGGAAAACAATAGAATGGGAAAGACTAGAATCTCTTCAAGAAAATTAGAGACACCAAAGGAATATTTCATGCAAAGATGGGCTCGATAAAGGACAGAAATGACATGGACCTCACAGAAGCAGAAGATATTAAGAAGAGGTGGCAAGAATACACAGAAGCAGAAGATATTAAGAAGAGGTGGCAAGAATACACAGAAGAACTATACAAAAAAATCTTCATGACCCAGATAATCATGATGGTGTGATCATCATCTAGAGCCAGACATCCTGGAATGCAAAGTCAAGTGGGCCTTAGGAAGCATCACTACAAACAAAGCTAGTGGAGGTGATGGAATTCTAGTTGAGCTATTTCAAATCCTAAAAGATGATGCTGTGAAAGTGTTGCACTCAATAGGCCAGCAAATTTGGAAAACTCAGCAATGGTCACAGGAAGGAAAAGGTCAGTTTTCATTCCAGTACTAAAGAAAGGCAATGCCAAAGAATGCTCAAACCACCACATAATTGCCCTCATCTCACATGCTAGTCAAGTAATGCTCAAAATTCTCCAAGCCAGGCTTCCACACTATGTGAACCGTGAATTTCCAGATGTTCAAAGTGGATTTAGAAAAGGCAGAGGAACCAGAGCTCAAATTGCCAACATTGTTGGATTATTTAACACACATGAGTTCCAGAAAAACATTTATTTCTGCTTTATTGACTTTACCAAAGCCTTTGACTGTGTGAATCACAACAAACTGTAGAAAATTCTGAAAGAGATGGGAATAGCAGACCACCTGACCTGCCTCTTGAGAAACCTGTACGCAGGTCAAGAAGCAACAGTTAGAACTGGACTTGGAGCAACAGATTGGTTCAAAATAGGAAAAGGAGTATGTCAAGGCTATATATTGCCACACAGCTTATTAAACTTATATGCAGAGTACATCATGAGAAGTTCTGGGCTGGAGGAAGCACAAGCTGGAATCAAGATTGCTGGGAGAAATATCAATAACCTCAGATATGCAGATGGCACCAGCCTTACGGCAGAAAGTGAAGAAGAACTAAAGAGCCTCTTGATGAAAGTGAAAGAGGAGAATGGAAAAGTTGGCTTAAAGCTCAACATTCAGAACACTAAGATCATGGCATCTGCTCCCATCACTTCACAGCAAATAGATGGGGAAATGAAACAGTAGCTGGCTTTATTTTGGGGGGCTCCAAAATTGCTGCAGATTGTGACCACAACCATGAAATTAATAGACATTTTCTGGTTGGAAGGAAAGTTATGACCAACCTAGACAGCATATTAAAAAGTAGAGACATTACTTTGCCAAGAGAAATCCGTCTATTCAAACTATGGTTTTTCCAATAGTCATGTATGGATCTGAGAGTTGGACTGTAAAGAAGACTGAGCACTGAAGAACTGATGCTTTTGAACTGTGGTGTTGGAGAAGATTCTTGAGAGTCCCTTGGACTGCAAGGAAATGCAACCAATTCATCCTAAGGGAAATCAGTGCTGAATATTCATTTTAAGGACTGACGCTGAAGCTGAAACTCCAATACTCTGGCCACCTGATGAGAAGAACTAACACATTTGAAAAGACCCTGATGCTGGGCAAGATTGAAGGTGGGAGAGGAAGGGAACGAGTGAAGATGAGATGGTTGGATGGCATCACCGAGTCAATGGACATGAGTTTGAATAAACTTGGGAATTGGTGATAGATAGAGGGCCCTGCGTGCTGCAGTCCATGGAGTTGCAAAGAATCGGACACAACTGAGCAATCGAACTTGAACTTAAGTTGTAAACATACTAATCTAGTTTGGTGAAAGGAAGCTCTGGAACCACAATGTCTGTGTTCAAATCCCTTCTCTAACATTCTGTAGCTATAGGAGTTGGACCCATTCTTAATTCTTTTCACAATTTTCTTTTTTCAAATGGGAATAATTATAGATTAGGTACAGAAATTAAGTAATATAATTTTTGTGAGAGTTAATATAAGTAAGATGTTATAATATTTCTTGGAATGGGGTACTCATTGAGTACTTGTCTGCAGTTATGACTAAATGCTAGGCACTTTGCTGGATGCAGGGAATTCAGTGATGAACCCTGGAAAGATTGGTATTAGCACATAAACTAACATAAGTATATAATTCCAAATTTGGTGATCACACCAAAATGGAAGTACATAATCAGAAGGACTAGAATGAGGATGAGAAATAAGAAGGGTTAGTATAGAAAACTATTTAAGGAATGATTGTTCTCTGTCTTTCATTTGTGTCCAACTCTTTGCAACCCCATGTACTGAAGTCCACCAAGCTCCTCTGTCCATGGGCATTCTCCAGGCGAGAATAGTGGGTAGTCTTTCTCTTCCCCAGGTAGCCTTTCCCTACTCCAGAAGGAATGATTTATCTCCCCTTAATATTGTAGCATTTTTTTTAAACAAATGGTTAAAATTTGATAAATTCTGCCATTTATTTTTATTCTTATAGATAAACCTTTTGTAATTTTTTTTTCACATATGTGAATATATATATATAGCTGTACAGAGGAATAAGCACTATCTATTTTTACAGCCTATCAACTAAGAGTGTGTCAACCTCCACCACCTGTACCCAATGCTGAAATTTTGACAGAAGATGATGAATTTGAAATAGGTACAGTCTCTTAAATTACTTTCAGAGAAAACATACTGTTAACAAAGGTTTTGCTAAAATCAATAAAAATAAAGAATAGTAGCATCCTGTCTTAAACCTTCTTTCCTTGGATTGATGGGGATTGTTTAGAATTTGTAAGAATGGAAAACAGTGGAAAAGGCAAGAGAATGTTAGGTAAGAAAAAAGAATTCTGTATTTTTGATCCCCAAAATGATACAGTTATTAAAACAGTACAGCAATCTGAGCCATATAACTATTCTGGTAGTTATTTCCAAATTATTATTTTGCTACCTTCCAACACTGTAGTCTTAACTATTGTTCTTCAAATCCAGGCATAAACTTGATATGTATAATAAATGATATGTAGGGTATATTAGATGACATGTTTGATTTCCATATCCTTGAAAACAACTCATTATGTTCCATGTGATCATAAATAAGTCCTTTTAAAACTGGTTGGAAATTTAACCTCAAAAATATCTCATAGTTTGAAAAATTATGTAAGAAAATAACACCTCTTAATGTAACATAATACATTTTATCATTATTACCTATTTATATTAATTTTGGTTGAGAAATGTAAGAAAATATCAAGGAACAATGTGAACTTAATCTTGATAGCAGTAACTAGGAATCCTTTTAACTGCTTGATATATTTTAATGAATATTTTACCTGTACCAACCAGATTATTCCCTTACTACTATTGCTTATATATGATCAGATTGCCCCGGTACCAGTTTTATTGGTATTTATTCTTGGCTTCAGTTCCAATTGGTCAGTGCTCATGACTTACTAGTAGTTTAGTATTTTGAATATCATTGCTGCTTACAACTAATAGAATTTTTATACTGATTGAAAATGACTGAAAGAAAAAATATTCAGATTTTATAACGGAACCATCTATTTATTTTAACCATTACCTTGGTGCTTATCTGAAGCCCTTTCTGCCTGTTTTTTCAATAGGTGATATTATTAGATATCAGTGTCTTCCAGGATTTACTTTGGTTGGTAATGCAATTCTGACATGCAGATTAGGAGAACGACTCCAGATGGATGGAGCACCTCCCGTTTGTCAAGGTACCAATTCTTATGATTATTTATTTCTAAGTGTTTGTTTTATGTTTAATTCAGTACTAACAAAATTGAGAAAACTCTGTTTTATATAATTATTATATATTTAACTGACAGTAATTTAAAAATTATACTACTCATATGTGATGTTTTTCATTCCATTATTTATCAGATTTAACTAAACATTGTTTATTCATCTGAGGTTTAATTTTTCTAGTTTATCCAATAGTCAATTCAACTGATTTAAATTACTTTTGCTGTGAGGTTTGGAAGTGGAGATAGAAGACAAGAGAAACCACTTTAAATAAAGGTTCCAATGTGGATTGCAATTAGTTTCTATTCTAACCACTAGAATCATTAAACTTCATTGAGCACATATTAAGAATGAAGATCTAAGGGAAAAAACAAAAAAAGAAAAGTTGTAAATGGTCCCTGCTATGAAAGTAAACTGGTGTAAGGAATATGATAACCATATAAGCTGTAACATACAGTGGTAAGGTAGACTCATATAATTTTAACTGTTTATATGAAAGGGAAAGCTTGATGGAGGCATTACTCCCTTAGTCATGAGTTCTGAATAACAAATGATAACTTATTTTAGTAGAACTGAAATAGCAGAAGAGTTAGCCAAGAAACAGAGGTATATGCAAAGACACAGAAATGAAAGATGGTGAGATGCGGACTTCAAAGAATTCAGTGTTAGGAGGACAAGACCATGATGGATCTTGAATAATGTGCTGGGATTTTGATGTTCAGGAATCATGTATTATTAACTTGTGTAGCTCCGAGGGCCGTGATAGTGCCTAATACATCTGGCAGCCCCCTCCAGTACTCTTGCCTGGAAAATCCTGTGGATGGAGAAGCCGGTCAGGCTACAGTCTATGAGGTCACAAAGAGTTGGACATGACTGAGTGACTTCTCTTTCTTTCTTTTACGTAGTAATCAATTGTAAATATTGGTTAATTTGAGTAAAAAATTGATTTTGATTATCCTTACCCAGATTTTCTTGATAGTCTATACTGTTTTTATTAATTATTTTACTGTTTCACTTCTCCTAAAAGAGGCTACATCACTTTTGTTATTCCTCCCTGGATCCTCTTAAGTTCTTTCAGTTCAGTTTAGTCACTCAGTCGTGTCCAACTCTTTGCAACCCCATGAACAGCAGCACGCCAGGCCTCCCTGTCCATCACCAACTCCTGGAGTTCACCAAAACCCATGTCCATCAATTCAGTGATGCCATCCAACCATCTCATCCTCTGTCTACCCCTTCTCCTTCTGCCTTCATCCTTTCCCAGCACCAGGGTCTTTGCCAGTGAGTCAGCCTCCACATCAGGTGGCCAAAGTATTGGAATTTCAGCTTCAACATCAGTCCTTCCAATGAACACCCAGTACTGATCTGCTTTAGGATGGACTGATTGGATCTCCTTGCAGTCCAAGGGACTCTCAAGAGTCTTCTCCAACACCACAGTTCAAAAGCATCAAATCTTCGGCACTCAGCTTTCTTTATAGTCCAACTCTCACCATAGCCTTGACTAGATGGACCTTTGCTGGCAAAGTAACGTCTCTGCTTTTTAATATGCTGTCTGAGTTGGTTTAGTCTTTATATCACACTTAAAACATTGGAAGGCATTTCTAAATATGATGTTCTTCAAAGGGTTTAACATAAATGAAATATAATAGGTGACTAAGGCTTCCCTGGTGGCTCAATGATAAAGAATCCACCTGCCAATGCATGAGGCATAGGTTTGATTACTGGCTTGGCAAGTTCCCCTGGAGAAGGAAATGGCAACCCACTCTAGTATCCTTGCCTAGAAAATTGCATGGACGGAAGATCTTGGTGGGCTAGAGTCCATGGGGTTACAACTTAGCAAGTGAAACAACAACAGGTATAAAGGAGAAAAACTGTGTACAGTTCTTGAAGTTGTAGTGGCAAATAAGTGATATAATCCACAGAAAGTGCTTAACAGTATATTCTTGCTTTATATTGATTAGTATGAGAATAGGTTAATTTTTGTATTTATAGTAAGTTATGTCAAATTGTCTCAGTTTTTGAAATGTAATATGGAATATTTGTTCAGTAGAAAACATTGGGACCATTAAGACATACACTTGCTTTTCTATAACAATAGCCTCAGAAGAAAGTTTAAAAAGCAAAGAAATTATAGCCGTAAAATTAACTAACTGCAATAATAGAAGCATACATTAAGAGGCACCAAGAAGGAAATAAGCAGTTCTTCTTGGACTGATGGAGGAGGGATTCAGGAAGTATTTCATAGAGGATGAGACTTGGTCTGGGTTTTGAGATGCCCAAATATTTCAAGTGTATCAGATAAGAGGAAGACATTTGAAATATAAGCACTAACAGACATGCTGAACTGAGAAAATTATAGGTTATTCAGTATGTTTGGAGCATTCTGTTTCAGAGCAGGAACAGCAGAAAACAAAGCAGGGACTAACCTTGAAGGATTTGTAGGCACTTAATGATTTTTAGTGAGGGGTTAACATGTTCAGTAACACAAGTTACTCACCTAGCTAAATATTTCAGAAATATTAAATATCACTAGGTGGGCACACACAACATAGCCATTTTCTTAAAATTTACTTGTCATATCTTTTAATTATTTATATCCTTTACTTCAAAATGCCATAGCTATATATTCATTAATCTTTATCTTTGACTCATTTTTTTCCATTCCATTTCTAACCTTGAAGTTTCTCTGTTTGTTCATTTGTTTATTTTACATATTTTTCACTTTGTAAAAAGCAAACACTTAGACTGAGAATGATCCAATACTATTTGTTGAATTGCTACTTTTCAATTTTGAAATCACATCCAAGATGCAAACATCTCAGATTCAATAAGAGAAATAGAAGTAATAAAAAAGAAAGAAAACTGTTCTTAGATTAGCTATAGTATACTCTATAGTAAAAATTCAAATATCTGTATGTTAATTTATGGCAGATTTTATTAACTCAAGTTATTTCAACTTATTAACTTGATTAAAGAACAATCATATGTTGCCATTATTTACTAGTATATTACACTTTGGAGATACAGTTGATATATTGTTATGAGATGAACAGCTTATGCTTTGTCTTACCTTTTTGGTCTGGAAAGGTTATTGGTGACCCCAAATTGTTTTAAATCCTCATGGTTTAAGCATATTCCTGAGGTTAGAGAAGTAGCTTTCTCTGGAATGAATACTCTGAGGTAGGGCAACTTCCTATCTGTCCTCACATACCTAAGTGAATGAAAGTTTGAGGACAAAAGAAAAAGTCAGGAAGGAAAAGGACTTAGATAGGAGAGGCAGAGGGAAAAAAATAAGAAAAACAGGGAAATAATATAAAGATAGAGAGGGAAATAAATGCCTTATCTTTTAATTATCTATATATTTATATTTATTAATCCAGAAAGAAAATGTGTCTCCCATGTAATAAAAAAAGGAAATAAATATCATACAATTTTAGGACATTGCTTCATTTTTTGAACTGCAAGCTTGTTACACAAGTTGTCATTTTATACACATAGTTCAAAGTATTGTTTCCTTTATTGTTATTTAACATAGAAACAGAATATTCAGTATTTAAAATGCAGTTCTCACTTAAGTTTGAAACATGAGCATTATCTAATGATATGTTTTTTCTGACAGTGCTCTGTCCTGCCAATGAATTACGCCTGGATTCTACAGGAGTCATATTGAGCCCTGGATATCCTGACAGTTACCCGAATCTTCAAATGTGTGCCTGGAGCATTTCTGTGGAAAAAGGATATAACATCAGCATGTTTGTAGAATTCTTCCAGACAGAAAAAGAATTTGATGTTCTTCAGGTGTATGATGGTAACCATAGGTTATATTTACTGGATATTCACAAATTCAATTCAAGTGCTCTGATTGTACATTCAGGCCTTCAATATAAACAACTGCCTATATGGCTTTATTTTATCTTATGGATAATTTTAGAAGTAGCAACATCACACTTACCTATATACCATATGAAAATTGCACTTAGCTTGATCATTTTGTTATAAATTGTAGCTGCTTTAGCTATGGAATTAAAATGTGTAAACAAACATATTATGTTATCGTTGATGAAATAAATTGGTCCTAGATGAAATTCACCATGTTTAATACTGTTCTAAATATATGAAATACTAAACATAAATTGCTCAGTTATATCTAAATTGTATTATTTTCTTTCTGAAGGACCAAATATTCAAAGTCCAGTGCTTGTTTCACTCAGTGGGGATTATTCATCTGCTTTTAATATAACAAGCAATGGTCATGAAGTATTCCTTCAATGGTCAGCAGATCATGGCAATAACAAAAAAGGCTTCCGGATTAGATATATAGGTATGTGATACTTATAACTTCAGTGCAGACCTCACCTACATCCTCAGTGTGGTTGTGGTAAAGGAGCACACACACAGATACCATTCAGTTTGGTATGAATCGGAATCATGATTCCTCTATTGATGTTTCTTGAGTTATTTATATAACATTTCTGTCCCTGTTTCCTTATTATAGTGATAAACAGTACTATATATTTAACATGATTTTTGAAATAATTAAAAGCACTTAAAGTATTTATGACCTAAGTTAACTGTAAACTTTGATACTTTAAGTGCTTATTTTCCTAAGAGAAGTTTCCCTTGAACACACACAAAATACTGCTGCTCAATTGTGTGTATCTCATCTATTTAATATATAATAATGCCTTTAATAAGTTTAAACAAGAGATAAACATACAATTGTAAAAATCTTTGTTTTCATTATTGCCCACTGATTTATGATACTTGCTAAAATATTTTAAATATTAAAATACAAAATGATGATTATATCACTTAAAAACCTTTAGTTTTAAAAAAATTGTTTTTTCATCATTGCTTTTTACTAAGTAGTAATGAAAAAGATGAGGGCTGAAAATTCTTCTTAATATCAAGATAAAATAGCTTCTTCTATATGCCTTCCTGTTTATGAAGTATATTGATCCTGAACCCAAAATTTTCCTGTTGAATAAGTGTACACGGTTTTCCATTATGCAAATATTATATCCCTTTTCTTTATTACCATCCTAAGTCATGTCAGAGGCCATGGGTATGTGCTCAGGAACAAAACACTTCAGAACCAATCAGTCATCTCTTTCTTTAGCATTCAGATCATGTCTCCTGAAGCCACGGATCATTACAAATCAGTTCTACTGAAAATTACTTTCTTAAATATTTTATAAATTATTCTGACACAATTGTAGACATAAACTTAAATAAATTTGATTCTAATTTTAAAGATAAACTGTTAAATTTTACTCATTTATATAAATTTGTATGTATAGTACATAATATAGAAGTACAATATTTTTGTCTACTTTGATTTTAAAACTATAAGATGATAGTTTGTTAACAATGTATCTTTTCCATATTAGAAGTAAGTTGTTACTGACATTATATGATAGCATATTTAAAATTTTTATCCTATAATAGATATCTATTGTTTGAAATATCATTAGGAGTGCAAAGGAGAAATATTTAAAGACTGAAATATGTACCCAACTTATTCTTAATATTTTTCCATATTTGATTCAAAGTTTCTATCATATGAACTTTATATATATCTTTTTATTAACGCTGTGCCAGACTCTATTTAAAAATTCAAAACACTAAGTTATATTTTTAATGACCATAATAACTTAAAGGGAAACCATTTAAATCCAACAATCATAAGCATTAGATTCACCATGTTAAAGACTATATTAAAGACTTATTTATGTTGATCTTCATGACAAAGTTGGACATAAATATAATGAAAACATCATTTTTAGCCCTAAGAATGACTTGACATATTGAGTACATATTTTGCCTTTAGAAAATGACAGGTTATGACACATATATTCTAAGTCCATCTCTTTCTTACTATTTATCCCTAAAGCCTCATTTTTATCTCAGATGAATACATTGAAGTTTCAAAGGGTAAATGGATCCTGCCAGACTGAATAGTCTCAAAAGTACATGTATATGAAAAAGCCAGTTGACATTATATTTTGACATTTCAGACTTCAGGAGATGAAAAAAGTTTTATTGGCATTTTTTTATCACCATATGTAAGCACTCTTGACAGCATGGAAACTCTTTAATAAACTGGGAGAGAGGATTATGAAATGTGGAGGGGTCTATTTTAGACATCCACCAAAATGAAATGCATGCCCTAACATGACATAAGTGTCTGGAGATAATTTCAAAGTGACATGTAGACACATGCTTTAAAATATTGCTACCCAAACTGTGGTATATAGGCCTTTCAAATGATAGGAAATAATACCATTCCAAAATTCAATGAACTATTTGTACGGCTTTTGAACCTTCAGGGTGTTACAAAAGTATAATGTATTTCAATTTAGGAGATATCTTCAATGACAATAAGAATTAGAAAAAAGTCCAGAAATAGTTATGTCTCCTAAAGTTTATGTCAATAGATTGTCAAGTGGATGGAAAATAATATGATGTCCATATGAAGTAAAATTCACCTAGATGGCAATTGAATTGACCCATTTTTATGAACTAGTATTATTATATTTTTGTGACTGGATTGTAAATAGTTTCTGATTCATTAGTTATACAGTGATTTTTATTTTCTTTCAAAAAAGCTTTCTATTGTAGTACACCGGAATCCCCACCTCATGGATACATTATCAGTCAAACAGGGGGACAGCTAAACAGTGTGGTCCGCTGGGCCTGTGATCGAGGATTCCGACTTGTCGGGAAAGGCAGTGCTGTATGCAGAAAGTCTTCCTATGGGTATCACACATGGGATGCACCGGTCCCTGCTTGTCAAGGTGAAGTATATTAACCAAAAATGGCACATTAATAAAAGATTAATCTCGTTTAGGTTTTCATTTAGATTGCTGAAACTTCTAAAATTATAAATATTCAGAAGCATATTATAGATACCTCTAAGGAAAATAAGGCTTGAAAGCACAGGCTGATAAATTTGAGGAGCATGTGACACATTGTTTTATAATGCTTCATTTGTTGTTATGTGATTTATGTCTTTACTCTCTCCACTTACATGCATACTCTACTCATACATCTACCATTCCTGTCACTTAGCTGTCAGAAATGAATGACCCGGAGCTGGATTTTGTGTTAATGTGGAATCTGCAGAGAGAAAAGAGAGGAAAAGATGGGCAAGGTCACTGAAAACATTCACTCTCAAGTATGCAAAAATGTGTTCTCAGTGCAACAAATGTAAAAGAAAATGGAAAATGTAGCCAATGACCACATTTTTTTTTCTTCACTGTTTAGCTAACTTGACAGAGATGACTTTCATTTTGTTAAAAATCAAGGCACACTCTGAGCATTGATCGTGCAATGCAAAAGAATGACAAATCAACAAATGGCACATTTTAGAGCTTTGGACTAGGTTCAAAAATGTTTTTAAAAAGTAGTTGAAACTGATGAATGGGTAAGAAAGCTGTGGTACATATACACAATGGAATATTACTCAGCATTTAAAAAAAATTCATTTGAATCAATTCTACTCAGATGGACCGAACTGGAACCCATTATCCAGAGTGAAGTAAGCCAGAAGCAAAAACAACAATAAAGTATATTAACGAATATATATGGAATTTAGAAAGACAGTAATGAGAACCCAACATGCGAGACAGCAAAAGGAACACAGATGTATAGAATAGACTCGTGGACTCTGTGAATGAGGGAAAGGGTGGGATGATATGGGAGAATGGCATTGAAACATGTTAATTATCATATGTCTAATCAATCGCCAGCCCAGGATTGATTCTCGGGGCTGGTGCATCGAGATTTCCCAGGGGGGAGGGAGGAGGGAGGGGGGAGGGAGGGGTTTCTGGAGGGGGAGCATATGTAAACGCATGGTGATATCATGGCATTGTATGACAAAAACAATAAAAGGGAGGAAAAAAAAAAAGTAGTTGAGTCTCTTACTAGGTATAGTCATAAAGGCAAGTTTAACAGATCCACAGGAAAATGTAATGGCATTGGAGTTTGACAGTCTTAAAACATATCACATTATTTTGCAATATCAAATTTAAATTTATATTTGATTTATTTTACCCAGCATATGAAGGCATATATAACAACTGTGAACCCTCACATTGAAAAGCAAAGCACTTTTAATAAATAATGGGTGTTACCTATAATTTACCTATTGAAGGCAATTTATATAAAGAAATAAAATATAAAACAAATCATTTAAAATTTAATAACAGCAAGTTGAAATGAATGAAGATTTGATATTACCAGTAACTGAAATTATTTCTTTTACTTGTTAAACTGTGATCTCTAATTCATGAAAATATGGCTTTCATAGATATATGTAAAAAAATGACAACTGAAAAGCTGTTTCTTTGTTTTACTGATATAGAAACACTAATTACTTATTAGATAGTGGGTTACCAACACTGAAGTTACTGACTGCTTGTGGAATAGATGTATTTAATAAACTTTCATAACATCTGCTTTTATTTGACCAATAAATAGCAAATGTATTTATACATTTCTAGTATTATGTAGTTTTCCAGAACTGATCTGAAAAAGAATTATGATCTCATAATTTTTAAATCATGAGAATTTAAAATATATATAATAACTTCTATATCATATGGATTTAAAATAAACATTTAAATGCTCTAAACTTTGAACAAGTATATATCATTTATCAAGAATTATTCATGTATATAATTAATCTTTAAGAAAACTTTAGTGAAAACAGTTAACTATTGGTTAAAATAAAAAATTATACTGAACTTTCTGAAATTTTGACATTGTTTTGTAATGTTAGCACTATAATTTCATTGACTTTTTGGTATATATGAAATTTATGCATAGAGCCTTTTTTATTGTTCTTCAAGTTTTTCTATAATTACAAAAGATAAAATGTAGCTGAAAAAGAGACATTTTACATAGTAAAGTGATAAAATATTTATATTAATAACTCAAAGAATCATTTCTAAAATTGACCCTTGATTTTAATTACAACAAGTTTAAAAGATTAATTATTTTATAAAAAAAGTTTTATTGTATGTGACCTATCTGTGTTTAGATAGTGACTTCCCTGGTGGCTCAGATGGTAAAGCATCTGACTATAATGCGGGAGACCCAGGTTCAATCCCTGGGTTGGGAAGATCCTCTGGAGAAGGAAATGGCAACCCACTCCAGTACGCTTGCCTGGAAAAATCCCATGGACGGAGGAGCATGGTAGGCTAAAGTCCATGGGGTCACAAACAGTTGGACACGACTGAGTGACTTCACTTCACTGTGTTTGGATATAACTAAAATGAAATGGCTAAATATCATTGGAAAGAGCTGTATACGCATTACAGGGGTCTTTTGTTGTTGTTCCAAATTTGTTTTGCATTCTTCAGTCACTTTTATTCTTCTTGTCTCTTCAGTGTCCTTATACGTCCTTGCATATATTTACTTGAGCTATGGTTAGACAATGTGAACACAGTTAAAGACAGAAAAAGTATTCTGTTATCTCTATTCGGGTTGGGTTAGGTGTGTTATTTGTCTTTCTATCAACTGATCATTCATGGACTCCTTGCATTAAATCATTATCATCCCTTTACACAACTGAGTGTTGTACAATGCCGTGTCTAGCCAGCGGGTGAGAAAGACTTGAAACCGGGTGAGGGCCTAATGAAAAGACAGACAGGTACGTCCGGTGCGCGTGCTTACGGGGACAAGCGGGAGGGCGCAGTTGGCTGCACCCTCGCGTCACGCGGCGGGTTCTGGCCTCTGCTCCACCAGGCTGCAACAGTACAGGGTTATGTGGAAACAGTCACTTTATATTCCCTGTTTTCACTTTTAATTTGTGATTTTTGAGAGCACTGGAGAGAAGCCTCTGACAATCACTCGATGATGAAAGTTCTTCTGAACTATGTTTTTCTTTTTTTTTTTATCAGATAAAAACTAAAATTGTAAGGTGTCTACAGGCACATTTGTCCTATCATTTTAACTGAACTGAACTTTTTTTCAGTTCTGAAATACAGTCATTTAATACTAACCATGTATATGACATCTATGCTATTTAAATTTCATTGTTACTTTGGTATAAGTTTAACCTACAGCATGCCAACAATGTGCAGTTAACAGTCTTCAGCAGGGATTCAGTGGGGATGGTTTGTTAAAAATTGAAATTCCCAGAAGTCCTAAGTGGAAATACTAACATTACTTTAATAGATATCAGGGAATGATTTATGTTTGGAACACTATTTTAAAGGTCTATAATTCGATAGGTGGGATAATAATGTAATTATATGAGATTGCTTATATAATTTATTAAATCAAAATTACTTTTCTGTTTATAATTTGTAAGTTATCAAATTATAAAAAATCAAACTCTTCAACAGTAGGGGGTCTGCCATTCAACTTTGAGAAGTATTTATAGGTTTAGCTAAGATTACTTTTTTTTCAACTTCATAGTCAATTTGCATGGATTAATCAAAATTAAATACCTAAATGATAGGCTTTATAAGAGAAGCAGAAATAATTTTAGGTTGAAATGAGAGACAGGTAAATAGAATACAAATTTTACAAATATTCCAACTAAACTCACATTTTTCGGTTTTTTTCTTTTCATATAAGAAATATATAATTACAAGTCCAAAATATCTTATGTGAAAACAATAAAATGAGATACAATGTCATAAATAACTCCAGCTGGTTCAAGTCTATACCCATTTTCAAATATATTAATCTTTCTTCAGATAGATGTATGAATATTTATACTGAGTATTATATAAAAGATACAGAGAATCTCATTTAGGGTTTGTCTGCCAAATATATTCTTTGAAAGTTTTTTTTTTTCTTTTTAGAGATGCAAATTGTGTACATGTAGAGCACTGGTTGGAAGCAACTGACTTTAGGGAACTTCTGTATAGACATTTTAACTTATGTGAAAATATCTTATATACAATAAACTATTTAAATAAGAGTCTATACAGTAAATAGCACCTTATGGTAAAACTTATGTAAATTAGATTTATTGTAAGTAAAAATCAAGACAACAAAGACATATCAGCAAAATGCAGAAATATCCAAGCTACATTGAAAATAGTAAGTCTTGGCCCTATATTTATTAGGCATATCCATACACATCATATTCCATGAATGGTGCTTAAGCACATAGAGTTTGACTGGACCTAAGATAAGGTAATATCCAGCTTCCAGGTCAAAACCTATTTTCCTCTGCCCCAAATCCTCGTGAGTGTTGGTTATCACCACCTGTAAACTCTTTAGTCAAATTGAATAGACCTAATTTGCTAGGTCCAGACATGAATTAGCACTAAAACACTCTACATTTACCTATCTTGCCTTCTCATATAATCTATAAACATTCTGATAGTCATGCACACACTGACAAGAAACTCAGTAAGAAACTAAGAAAGAAAGCATTAATAATGTATGGATTCACCAATTTAAAAGCACTTTCAACAAGAGTTTGAAATAAACGTTTCAGAAAAAGTTATAGCTCACAAAAGCTTTTGGGGGAGATATTCTGAAATTGTTTCAGAGGAATTAATAAAATTCCAAATAGTTTTATATGCTTTACAGTTAATGAGACAGCTAATTATTTTTCTGCTTCTTTGGTCTTTTATGCATGTATTCATTTCAGCAATTTCCTGTGGGATTCCTAAATCTCCAACAAATGGAGGAATTCTCACAACAGACTACTTGGTAGGAACCCGAGTTACCTATTTTTGTAATGATGGATATAGATTGTCATCTAAGGAACTTACCACGGCCATATGTCAATCAGATGGAACTTGGAGCAATCATAACAAGACCCCTCGCTGTGTTGGTATGTATGTTATGGAAATTTCATTACTTGTGTTTCTACTGGTATCTTATATGATTTAAAACTTTATGTATCAAATTGTAGAGCTCTTCCCTGAAATGATGTCTAAGAAATAAAAGTAAATTAAGCTGTCTTGTGCTATAAAGAACTAGAATATAGTGTAAGGACTTTTTACTCATTTTCAGAAGCTCTGGAATATATATATATATATATACATATATATATATATATGTCAAGAGAATAAAATGACATTTTATTTTACATAAAAATTTTTATTTGTAGAAAGGCATCCATCAGTCAGCATGTTTTCAATACATTGGCCTTTTGAAAAAAAAATTTTAAGTTTGAAAGAATGAAATTGTATTTAATACATTCGGTTCTGGTTTTTAAAAACATAAATGATGCTGCTGAGATGATCCAAACTTTTCAATAATTGTCAGAATTCTTCATAGAACTTACATTAAGACTATTTCTCATTGCTGTCATTAATACTGTAACAGGTAAAACAACATTATATAATGGTTATTGAAAATAGTTCAGGTAAAATATTTGATAGCAAAAGGATTGGAAATATGTTTAAGTAAGATCCTTAATTTTTCTCTATAAATCAATTATTTATTCTCCTTTAGTACTGATGTTTCAACTTAGCTGTGGTTTCATTTAAAATGGGATTCTTAAATTATTTGAAATCTTAATATAAGTGTTTAGTAATGCATTTACTTATGCTGAGCAAGTTTTGAATCAACTGAAGTTTATATTGACATTGCGAACTGAGTTCTGTTCATTCAGCCAAAGAGTGAATATTGAAAACTCGTAAACACCCACACAGGCAAAGTTTATTTTAAAGGATAAGAGACATAAAGTTCTTAGCATAGACATTGAGGGGGGTAAAGAGCCCCCAAAAGGCATGAATAACAGCAGTTTATATCTTTATTAGATTCATCTGTTCAGTTTTAGTTGGCTCGGGGCCAGTTGCATGTAATTTCTGACCAATCAGTTTAAATGTTGCCATATCCAGTTTGTCATTTTTATGGCTCTTTTGGGTCCCCTGTTTTCTCAGTGTCTCCAGATATTGTGATGCATCCATTGACCCTTTCTCAGGACCTCAGGCAATTATTTATGGAGCAAATATATGTTTCAGAGTTAATGGCCCACCTGGAATTTTTCTCCTTGATAAACTGAACAGCAGTTAATGATGGTCTTGTCCTGGGTCTGCATGTTTTATGACCCTCCAGACTAGAGAGGCATTCCTCTGAATGCCTGGAAACTGGAGCAAATGTGGCTTTAGGCCAGTGGAGCAAAGCATTCATATGAGAGAATTAAAATTGAAATTAGGAAAGAAAGAACCTCTGACCCTACACTGACTGCCTAACAATTTCCACCTCAATATCATAAGTCTTGCATAAAAAGATCATTCTCATAAAACCAATTTTCTCAAAATATAAAGTCAGTAATAGAGATTCTAGGTATGGAACAATATGTACAAATTCTTTCACCTGTAAAATAGCATGACATGTTCAAGGAACTTCCAATAATACCATAGAACTAAGGGAAATATTAACATGAAAAAAAATTACTAAAGACTTTTTATGGCACAATAGTGAAGGAAGTGATGAACTAAGAATAGAATAGCCATGGGACATAATTAAGTAAAACAGACATGACTGACTTAGTAGTATTTATCTTGGTTTTTGTATAGTTGTTACATGTCCAAGTATCAATTCCTTTACTTTGGAACATGGAAGATGGAGAATTGTGAATGGTTCCCATTATGAATACAAAACCAAAGTAGTTTTCAGCTGTGATCCTGGTTATCATGGATTAGGTCCTGCTTCTATTGAATGTCTTCCTAATGGTACCTGGAGTTGGAGAAATGAAAGACCATATTGCCAAAGTAAGTATACACTCCATTAAACTTATTTCATAAGCAATCCTTGGTGATTAAATTATTTGATCACTTCTCTACCCACTCTAGAACAATAATGAGGTAATATTATTTAAAAAATGATTTATCCCCAGGTCATCTTAAAAACTCTGTAACTGTGTTTGTATTTGTAAATGCTTATTAAAAACAGAGTCTTTGGATTCAGATATCCTTTGCTTGGATTCTAGGTCTATCATTTATTAAAACAACTATGCACTGATTTTAGCCCTTTACATGTATTATTTCAATTTTACTTTAGTTCCCATTCTATAAATTAGTTGATATTATTTTATTTATTTTACTAAAGAAGAAACTGTGCCCAAGAATTTAATCATGTTATGTTAAGTCACAGAGCCTATAAATGGTGGAGAATTGGGCTTCAACCCAAGGACTGTAATGAAAAGCTCTGCCTTTTAGTGTTATATGATGTTTATTCTATTTCTTAAACTAGAAAATTACAGTAATACCTTGTTGTTGTTGTTCGATGGTTATGTCCAGTTCTTTGTGACCCCATGTACTGTAGCCTGCCAGGCTTCTCTATCCATGGATTTCCCAGGCAAGAATACTAGAGTGACTTGTTATTTCCTTCTCCATAAGTTCTTCCCAGATCAGAGATTGAAACCATGTCTACTGCATTAGCAGGCAGATAGATTCTCTACCACTGAGCTACCAGGGAAGCCCACAGTAATACCTATCTCATATTTACTAGTTACGATTTAATGGTGTTACATGTTAAAAATACCAGCTAGAACATGATTCACAGCAGAAATTCAGTAAATGTTTATTGAGTCAACTGAACATTTTAGTTATTCTATTTTCATACATTCTTATAATATTACTATAAATGGCCAGTTTGTAAAGTAGATAAACTAGCTGAACATAGAACCTCCTTTGAACTTTCTTTACTGCATTTATTGGGTATTTACTTAGTGCCAGGAAATATGCAATGCTGAAAATTCATCATTTTATTTCATGTTCATCACAATATTAAGACATTTATGATATTGATAGATAATTTAGAAATAAACTAATAAAAACATCTGAAATCTAAATGGATTATGGTGACTAAAACATTTAACATAACAGATAACTCTAACAGATAACTGTCTATATGTAGTAAGTATACAAGTACCTAGTAATATTTTACTTATGAATATTCAATTTATTTTCTTAATCTCCATATAAGCAAAGAATTTTGGGGTTGCCATTTTTATAATCAACCATATTGATGAATTAAATCTCAAAATGCATGTATAAAGTATATATTCTAAAAATATAGCATATATATTTGTAAATTTTGCCTTATTGTTTTAGGTTTTCACCAAGATCTTTCCCTTTCTCTAGTCTCATTGTTCTTCCATTTTAAATTCATTAAAAGGGCAGATGGGATAAGGATATTTCAAAGAGCTAGGAAAAATTTATAACAGTAGCATTCATTAAATAAGACATTGAACAAATATTTGTCTGGTTTCTTTGTGTCTGTCCTTTATTATATAGAAAAATTTAAGTTCTTCATAAGATCAAGTTCTTGCCCAGAGTAAGAATGGAGCAAAAATCAAAACCTAAGAATTACAATTCATAGAGAAAAATAGAACAGAATTTTTTTCTGGTCCTTCATTTATTCATCTTTTACATTAAAATATGATAAATATCAGTATTACTAACCCTAATACATATTATACCTACCTCAAAGGATTGTTCAGGGGATTAGTTCAAAACAATCAACATATCTTAAATTTTACGTGCAATTTTTCAAAGTTTGCAAATATTCTATTTGTCTATTTAATAGTCTGCTAAAGCCTAGAGATGAAAGCCAAACCTGGAGCCAGATAAAGGCTGGTGGTTAATTATTCAATTCTGGATTTAAACTGCTAGCTGTAAATTTTTATTTAGCTGTTTATGGGCTCTGGAATCTTATTAAAGTTACTGATAAATCAGAGAAAGAGTTTGAACTAATGCATTATCCTCCCTTTAATCTTGCTATTTTTTTTCCACCACAACCTGTTGAGTGACCAGGTTGGCTAAGCAAAAAAACGCAAACAAAATCACATTTCATCCCATGTCACTGTTACTTCCCTGGTGGCTCAGCTGGTAAAGAATCCACTGGCAATGTGGGAGACCTGGGTTCGATCCTTGGGTTGGGAAGATCCCCTGGAGAGGGGAATGGCTACCTACCCCAGTATTGTGGCCTGGAGAATTTCATGAACAGAGGAGCCTGGCAGACTATAGCCCATGGGATCCCAAAGAGTCAGACAAGACTGAGCGACTTTATTACATTACATGGGAACTCATTTAAATAATGTAGTTTATTTTCTCTATACTTTCATGATCTTCAAACATGTTTTGCAAATGTCAAATTTAATTGTCAAATTAATTGTCAATTTTAATGGTCAAATCATAGGAATTTATGTTGAAAACATGATTTTTTACAAGTTCATATTGACTGTATCTTTAGGATTTTTTATTATGTTACTGTTTTCAAGTTATTTCCTGTGGAGAACTCCCAACCCCTCCCAATGGAAATAAGATTGGAACTCAGACTTCATATGGCTCAACAGCCATCTTTACCTGTGATTCAGGATTCATGCTTGTGGGCTCTGCCGTTCGGGAATGCCTTTCTTCAGGTCTTTGGAGTGGATCAGACACCAGATGCCTAGGTATAGATTTTTAATTCATTTTAAGCAAACATTTTCTTCTCCCTCTCAAAAGGCAGCCCTTTGTCATAATAAGAGATGACAGTTTATATTCACTCAGTAAGGATGATAAAAACTGGAAAATGTTTAACTTTTAAAATGTCTCCTGGTCGCAAAGAGTCAGACACGACTGAGCGACTGGACTGAACATGGTAGAAAAGCTATTAAACAGATATCTCTTAATCTACTAGTATTCCAAATGAGAAACTTAACTCATTAAGGAAAGACAGAATTTTTTCCCAGCATGGTGAAAATAAAAGCTGAAAACTAATGGCTGAAAATTATATGTCTGCATACTCCACTGGATTAAGCACTGGATTAAGCACTGTAGCTGTTAATTCATTCTAAACCTTAGTCAATTCTCCTTTCACCTATTTGCTTAAAGTAATGACTAAAGAAGAAACACAATTTCCTCGTTTAATTTTCTCCCCTTTTACTTCCTAACAGTTCAACATGTGTAATATTACTTTTTATTAAAACTTGAAATATCTATTTTTCAAACCTGACTTTAGGCAAACAGGCTCCTCCCCTGCTTTTATTTTTTATCAATTCTAAAAAAACCTGTTCATTAAATGAAACTGAAGAGCTAATTTTTTGTATCCCTTCTATTATTATTAAAATAATATTATGATTTGTGTTTTATCCTTTTTTTAAAAACTTAAACAATTGCCTTAAGATTAAGAAAATGGTATGATTTATGACTTATTTTTCTCTAAAATTATTTCAAGAAATGAGAGCAAGTGTTAAATTAAGTAATAATAAAAATTGTTCTGATAAAGTATTCACTTGTCTCTTGGGAACAAATATAATCTTATTTATGATTTTAAAAATTGCTAATTATTATTAACAGGATATTTCTAACTTTGTACTGTGTTTCAACTCTAAAATTTTACTGTTCAAAAATATGACACACGACAGTAAAGCCTGTGACTTTAACATTTACGTACATATTGTATTGATAATAAACTTGAAAACATTAGTGATGATACAGTCATCATTTGAAACTTTAAAGGGTATAGCTAGAGATTTTGGTTAAAATTCCTTTTGTCACCTTCTCAGGCATATATTTTAGTACGTATACTTGGAAACTCAGTAATGATGGTTTCTTTATTAGAGTACACATATTTACTTGAATATTCTGTAAGACTATTACATAAAAAGAAAATGATAAATAAATTAAATCATGTATTAATATAGAATTGAATAATAAAACACTTCCTATTAGTTTCTAACTTGGTTTTGGTTATGCTCATTTCAATTACAAATTAATTTTTTAAATTTATTTTAAAGTATTATTTGGAATTATATTTTAAATTGTTTTGTTTTTAATAAATTTTATTTATTATAAATAAATATTATTTTATATATAGTATAATATTAATATTGTATATAATGTGCATTATTATTATAAATATTTTTTCATTATTTTTAAACATATGTAAACTAACTTTAAAATAGTGTATTTGATAACTCTCTGCCCTGATGAACTGCTATTATATGCTATATGTTGTTTATTGAATATTGTATATAGAGGGTGGTTTTATTCACCTACTTACAATCCTAATTCTATTTTCTGGAAAGATAAGGTGTAAGAGGAATGTTTATAAACAAAGATTGACTCTCAGTCTATAAAGACAACATTCCTGCATAGGATATAGTGTTGACATCTAATATAAATTCAAAAGTGTGTCAGTAGGAGGAATGTTCTACTGCCAAATAAACAGATCCTAGAATCTTATACTTTGAATTAATATGAATAATGCACATAGCCTGGTCATTCTTCTCATGGTTGCAAACAACTTGGCCGTATAGCCCCAGATACTTTTGGCTTACAGTGGTCCTAGAATGTGGTTACGATTGTTTAAATACAGTGTATTTATTCTCAAACTCCCAGCATTTTATTACAAATTTTTCAGTTGAGAGACTTGATGATGAACACCTGCATGCCTACCATCTAGAATGTGTAGTTAAACACTTGTTTTTGCATATCACATATCTATTCATCCTTTCATGCCTGTATTAACCCATAAATTCATTTTATTTTTGATGCATTTTGAAATTGCCAAATGCAGTACACTTCATTTGTAAACATTTCTATATACGTATAAGCTAGGTAGAGTTCAATATTTGCTCATGGTTCTTTTTTTTTAATGTTGGCAAATGTGCATACAGTGCCATAAATACACTTGATGCATTTTGACAACTGTGTACACCTGTATAACTAAAACTACTCAATAGTTGTAGAGCATTACCATTAGCTCAAAAAGCTTCCCTTTGACCCTTCAGAGTCAATATGCAGCTCTCCTCCCCTGCTCCCTGAGATAATAGCTGTTCTGTTTTTCTCACCATATGTTAGTTCTTCCTGTTCTAGAATTTCATGTGAATGGAATCCCAAGTTTTATATTCTTTTTGTGTAAGGTTTATTTTATTCTGTTTCATTCCTTTTTTGTGTATATCAGTAATAATTTTTGTTTAATCTAAGTAGAATCTCCTTGTCTTGACCATTCCCCTACTGATGGTCATATGGACTCTATCCAGTTTGGGGTGATTATTAATAAATCTGCTAGGGACATTTGTAGAAAAGTCTTTTTGTGGCCACATCTATTCATTTCTGGTGGATACTCTGGATTAAAATTCCTTGAAGAGTTCTAGTTGTCAAACATTTTCTCTAGCATATGGTATAGCCAGTTTTTTAATTTTATTCATTTTTTGGCATTCATAAAAGTATCTTGCAAGATTTAACTTGCACTATCTTGATGACTACTGATCAAGTTCAGTTTTCTGGGCTTATTGACCATTCATAAATTTTCCTCTGTGAAATTCTGAAGTATCTTATACATTGCCTTTTATTATGAGTTATAGGAATTCTTTACATATTGATTTTTAAAAATAGTTTCTCCCCGCCTATTACTTGCTTGTTCATTCTTAATGATGTCTTAATGAGCAGAAGTTTTCAATTTTTGTAAAATCTATTTTCTCTCTAGTTATTACTTTCTGTCTCTAATTTAGGAAACCTTTGTTCAATCATAAGTCACAAAGATTTCATTTCATATATTTTCCTAGAAATTTTACATTTTTTGGTATTACTTTATATCTACAACTTATTTTTAATTTGTTGTTGTATATATCATCAAGTAAAGTTGAGGGGTTTTGTTTGCTTGTTTATTTTCCAGAAAGATATCTGCCACTCCAAATTTTGTTTCTATTTTTCAAGATCACTTTGGATACTCCATGTCCTTTGTGTCTTCATATATGTTTTAGAATTAGCTTATTTATTTTTATTTTTAAAATGCCTGGTAGGATTATGATCACAATTGCACTCAATGTATAAATCAAGAAGAATTGGCATCTAACAATGTTGTTTTCTACTTCCTGAACATGGTGAAGTTGTTCACTTATTAAGATCTTCTTTTTTTTTTTTACAATAGGAAATTTTTATCATAGAGATCATGTTGATCTATTGTTAAATTTATTCAGCAGTAAGTTTTGTGTGTTTACACTGTTACAGTGAAATTATTCATTACTAATTGCATTTCTAATTGTTTTCTATTATAAAAATTATTTAAAATATTTATCTAGTATCCTGCAGCTTTCATTCACCTATTAGCTTTAGGATTTTTTAAAACAACATAGTCTATGTGTATATCATGAGCATAAAATATAAGAGTTTTACTTTTTTGTTTTTTCCTTTATGTTTTTTCTTTCTTCCTTTATATTAGTATATTAAATTAGATAGGACCCACCAAGCAATGTTAAATAGAGCTAGTGAGAGTGTCATCCTTTTCTTGGTCCCTGTATGAGGAGGAAAGGATTTAATATTCCATCAGTGGATATAATATGAATTTTTTTCTTAGATGTATTTATAAGGTTCAGAAAATGTCTGTACATTCCTAAGTATGGTAGATGACAGTGGTCAATATTTCATCTTTAACCAACAAGTCATTTCTGGATAAAACCCAGATAATCATGATGTATTACATATTGTTTTTTCTAAATTTTTTTAAAGAGTGTTACGTCTGTATTCATAAGGAACATTTTTTTCTGTGTCTTTTACAGGTTTAATATTGAGCTTATGATTACTTCTTTAAACAAATTAGGAAGTGATTCTTTTTCTTCTGTTTTCTAAGAGTTTGTATAAGACTGGTATTTGTTGGTATCCTTGCTTTTTTGCTTAAATATTTGATTGAATTTACCAGTGAAAAAATATAAATCTAAGTGTATTTTTTTTGCAGAGGGAGTTATTATTTAAGAATTCAAATACTTTAATAGTTAAAGGACTGTTCATATTTTCTTGTGTTAGTTTTTGGATGATACAGCTTCAAAAAATTTGGCATTTCATTCTGAATTGTTAAATATGTTCTAATAAAGCAATTCTTAATATTCCCTGATCCTTTTAACATCTGTAAGCTTTATAGTAATGTTGCTTCATTCATTGCTGTCATTGGTAATTTTAGTCTCTTTTTTTGTTTGTTGATAGGATTAGCTAGGAGTTTAACAGTTTTGTTGACTTTTTTTTTGAAGTTTCTAACCTTTGACTACCTTGATTGTCTTTCAGTGAGATATTTCACCTGGCCTGGTCTACATTTTCCTTCTATTTTTTTTTTTTTAATTGAGGTGTAACTGACATACATAATTATATTAGTTTATCTTACAACATATTTATTCAACATTTGTATACATTGCAAAATGGCTACTGCAGTAAGTCTAGTTACTGTCTGTCACTTTACAAGTTAACACAAAATTATTGAATATATTCCCCAAGCTATACATTATATCCTCATGACTTACTTATTTCCTAACTGGACGTTTGTTCTTCTCAATCCCCTTCAATCATTTCACCTTCCTCTTAACTCTCCTCTTCCACTGGCAACCTCTAATCTCTTCTGTGGTTTGTTCTGTTTGCTTTTTTGTTTTGTTTATTGGATTCCAAATATAAGTGAAGTCATTGCAGTATTTGTGTTTCTCTGCTGACTTATTTCACTTAGCCTAATACCCTCAAGGTCCCTCCATGTTATTCCAAATGGCAAGATTCAGTACTTTTTATAGCTGAGTAGTATACCGTTATGCATGTGTGAGATGAGGATGTGTATTTCATAGTTTCTTTATCCATTCATCAATTGAGGGACACTTAGTAGTTTTCATATTTTGGCTACTGTAAACAACGCTACAATGAACATGAAAGTGCATAAATCTTTTTGAGTTAGTGTTTATTTTTTCCCTTTGGATAGATACCCAGTAGTGGGATTGCTGGATCAAATGGAAGTTCTATTTTTAGTATTTTGAGTAATCTCCATACTGTTTTCCATAGCGGCTGGACCAGTTTACATTCTCACCAAGAGTGCACAGGGGTTAGTTTTCTCTGTCTCCTCACCAACACTTGCTGTTTCTAGTTGTCTTTCTGATAATGACCATCCTGACAAGTGTAAGGTGATACCTCTTTGTGGTTTTGATTCCCTGATGTTTCGTGATATCAAGCATCTTTTCATATGCCTGTTGGCAAATCGGACATCTTCTTTGGAAAAATGTTTGCTGAGATCCTCTGCCTATTTTATTTTTTTTAATTCAACTGCATTTTTTTTTACTGTTTTATTGAGCTATATGAACTCTTTATATATTTTAAAGTAGCTCTTTTTCATGTGTATCATTTTCATATATCTTCTCCAGTTCTGTCAATTGCCTTATTGTTTTGATGACAGTTTTCCTTCACTATGTAAAAGCTTTTTTATTTGTTTATTTCTCTTGTCTTTGTCAAAGAAGACAAATCTAAAAAAATATATATATTGTTTAGAATGATGTCAGACAACATGCTGCTTATGTTTTATTCTAGGAGTTTCATGGTTTTGAATCCTTCTTTATATATAATTTTATTCATTTTCAGCCATGTAGGGTCTTCATTGCTGGACAGGCTTTTCTCTGGTTGCAGTGAGCAAGAATCAGTTTTGATGCTAGGGCTTCTCACTATGCCGTAGCTACTCTTGTTGTGAAGTAGCAGCCCTAGAGCACATGAGCTTCAGTAGTTCCACATATGGGCTCAGCAATTGTGGCTCCCAGGTCATAGAGCACGGGCTTATTAGCCGTGACACACAGGCTTACTTGTTCCATGGCATTTAATTTTGTATACTGCAACTATACTAAATTTGTTTATTACTACTAATAGTTTTTGGTAGCATCTTTAGAATTTTCTATATATAGTATCTGCAAATAGTGATAGTTTTATTTCTTCCCTTCCAGTTTGGATGCATTTTCTTTTCCTTGTGTGATTACTGTTAGGATTTCCAAACCCAGGTCTCCTGCATTGCAGGCAGATGCTTGACCATCTGAGCTATTAGGGAAGTCCAACATTGTGCTTCAGAGAAGGCAATGGCAACCCACTCCAGTACTTTTGCCTGGAAAATCCCATGGATGGAGAAGCCTGGTAGGCTGCAGTCCATGGGGTCTCTGGGAGTCTGATACGACTGAGCGGCTTCACTTTCACTTTTCACTTTCGTGCATTGAAGAAGGAAATGGCAACCCACTCCAGTATTCTTGCCTGGAGAATCCCAGGGACAAGGGAGCCTGGTGGGATGCTGTCTATGGGGTTGCAAAGAGTCGGATACAACTGAAGCGACTTAGCAGCAGCAGCAGCAACATAGTGCTTGGATCCCTGGAATAAATCACATTTGATCTTGGTGTATGATTCGTTTAAAATATTGGTAAATTCAGTTTGCCAATATTTTGTTGAGGATTTTTTTACATCTATATTTATTAGGGATATTGACCTTTAGGTTTCCTTTTTGTGGTGTCCTTGTCTGGTTTTGCTGTCAGGGTAATGCTGGCCTCATAAAATAAGCTTCAAAGATTTCTCTGCCATATAATTTTTTGGAAGAGTTTCAGAAGAATAACTATTAAAAATTCACCTGTGAAGTCATCTGGTCCTGGATTTTTGTCTGTTGAGAGGTTTTTGACTACTGTTACTATCTGTGTACTGTAATTGGTTGATTCGGATTTTATATTTCTTCATGAATCAGTCTTGAAAGATTATAAATTTCTAAAGATTTATACATTTCTTCTAGTTTTTCCAATTTGTTGGTATATAATTGCTCTTAGTAGTCTCATAATTCTTTGTATTTTTGTGCTAATAGTTGTAATTTCTCATCTTTTATTTCTGATTTTATTTAAGCCTTCTCTCTTGCTTTTAAAGAAAGAATTTTTAGTTCAGGTAATGGTCTCTGTTATTTCTCTATTTCCTTGATTTCTATAAATGTCTTTAATATATTATTCCATGTATTTATTTTGGCTTTTCTTTTTTTTTTATTTTCCTCTTCTTTTTCCTCTTCCTAAAATGAAATATTGCTTGTGTCATAAAATAGGATGTTGCTATGTTGTATATAAATACATAAATCATAAAACTAGATCATAATATTAAAAAAATATTATTTTGTCCCATTTCAGCGGGTCACTGTGGAATTCCGGAGCTTATTGTGAATGGTCAAGTCATTGGAGAAAACTATGGATACAGAGACACAGTTGTTTATCAGTGTAATCCTGGTTTTCGCTTAATTGGTTCTTCAGTAAGAATATGTCAACAAGATCACAATTGGTCTGGTCAACTTCCAGCTTGTGTGCGTAAGTAAGCATAGCAGAAGTAGTCAAAGACCTCTGTTCAATTCTCTTGTAATTACCAATATTTTTCTTAGATACGGTAAATGATTATATAGACAAGACATACACACATGTATGTATGTGTATTTAAAGAACAGAGTTCTCACAATGTATTTTTTATACTAGTCTTTAAAATAGGGTGTGTTCAGAACTATAAAAAAAACACTATGAAAGTGGAAGAGATATTAGAATGTTTGGCCTTACTCTTTTGGATTTGGAACAATTTTATAATTGTTTTAATAAAAGATCTAACTAGTTCATCAAATATTCACCTAATCTTTCACATTAATTTAGATGTGAATTTACACATGAAGGATAAAATGAATTTTAAAATATTCTAATACTTTTTCTTTCCCTCACTGAATACCCAGAATACAGAAGTACATATCACAATTTATCCTGTTTTGGATTGAAAAGTAACTTATCCATATATTTCTTATTTTTTCTCCTGATAATTTCCACCAGCAATCACTGATATTTGTATTAAAATCAGTGTTAGGAAATGGGGATAAACACTGTAAACATGTTGTAGTTTTAATACTATAGGATTAAATGATAAAGATTTTGGAGGCTTCAGAGAAATAATTCATGGGGCTTTTAGTGTGAGTTCTCATATTTATAAATTCTAGCATTGTCAACCTCATATCCAATCAACAGGATTTTATTGAAGTTCTAGTTTAATGGAAAATACATTAGTGTGTTAAGATTTAATAAGATACTAGAGCATACAGTTATCAAAATTGCTTCTCTGTGGTGTGTGTGCATATGATAACAGACCATCTAATGATTTAAAGACAGAAATATTATGCTGGATCTATACCAGGTTTTCTGCCTTTCATTATATAAAGAAAGTGAAGTCACTCAGTCATGTCTGACTCTTTGCAACCCCATGGACTATAGACTGCCAGGCTCCTCCATCCATGAGATTTTCCAGGCAAGAATACTGGACTGGGTTGTCATTTCCTTCTCCAAGGGAATCTTCCCAACCCAGGAATCAAACCCGGGTCTCCTGAATTGCATGCAGACTCTTTACCGTCTGAGCCACCTGGGAATCCCCTCAGTATATAAAAGCATAGCCAACTAACACCACTACTTTTCTTGCTGAATTATTGAGACTATAAACGAAAATTGGCCCACTAGGTAAAACAAGCACAAGTTTCTCTATTAATAATTTTAAACAGGAGTAAGATGCAGTTACTTTTTCAAATGAAAGGTTGACATTAACAATACAGCAGAAAATTAATTGCTATTGGGTCATTTCAAACGTATTAAAAGTGACTGTTGTCTTTCACTGTGCCCAATTATGAAGCAGTATTACTGGAGTTGCTATGATTAATTAGTGAGATAATACAATAAAATAGTTCATAGAAATACAATGTGTTTGGGAAAAACAAGCACTAAATAAATTCTAAAAAAGAGCTTTAACATTAAAATGATTTAAATAGTTCATCTAATTGATGTCATTATTTCCAAACAAAACTGCTAGGTTATCAAATATCAATAGTGAAGAAAATATACCAGTAAGGTTGTTTGGTTTAAGGAATGTTAATATTGGTATGTCAATATGTTAAGAATTCTAATACAGTATAAGACATCATTTTTATTGCAGTCTTATTAAGCTATTATTCAAGTGCACTTTTGTTTATCCATTAATCATAAAAAGTGATTGCATAAATAATATAAGAAATGATTTCAAAATTAAATACAAAAAATTGCCTTCATTTATCTTCAATTCTTAAACTAAACTAGAAAAGGAAAGTTGATTCAGTTTCATTCCTTTTTGCCATTAACTAGTGATGTGAACTTCAATCATTCCCAAATGTCTTTGAATTTCAGTATTCTTCCCTAAAAAGAAATAGAATGAAAAGTTACCATGGAACTTTCAATATCTATGCACAGCTTGCATACCATTACCAGAATTACAAATAAGTCTACTTACTAGCATAATATTGTAATTATTCTACTATATTGGACCATTTTGGGTTTCTAAATTGTTCCTTTGCATCAGTAAAATTAGGTATTTTTTCCCTACAAAAGTGGCCTTCTTTCCACATTCTTTGAGGTGATTAACTGTAATTTTCATTTTATAATTATAATCAATGATTCTATTCTGTGTCCCTCCCAACCCTACCCTGTTTGTATTAGCTGTGAGCTGTGGTCACCCTGGTAGTCCAATTTATGGAAGAACAAGTGGAAATGGATTCAATTTTAATGATGTGGTAACATTCTCCTGCAATATTGGGTATCTCATGCAAGGGCCAACAAAGGCCCAGTGCCAGGCCAACAGACAGTGGAGCCATCCTCCACCAGTGTGCAAAGGTAAAAATCTAACTGTACTGCAGCTGAGAGCATGGTAATAATGTGTCTATGTAAACACAGATGGCAATATTTGAAACAATTTGGGCAAAATAATAGAAAATTAGTAAAACAAATATTTAATATTGATGTCATCTCATTACTAATGCTTTCCTTTTTCTTACTTTTTAACTTTTTTAGAAGTTATAAAACTGGTGAATGTTATTTCAGTTGCTTAACTGTGTTATCTTGTACCTGTTCTATAGCTGTATATAAAGTCATTTAGTTCATTTTTACTTGCAGTTAGCTTCATAATTAGTGGATCTTATCTTCTCAGTTTATTTTTTCACATTTTTAAACATTGTGGAGTATAGTTAATTTAAAATGTGATATTGTAAATTTTTGTTGGAGTATAGTTGATTTACAATGTTATGTTAGTTTCAGGTGTTATATCAATATCAATATATATATATGTGTGTATATATATATATATATATATATACACACATATATATATATTTATGTATATATCTTTTTTAGATTCTTTTTCCATATAGGTCATTACACAGTATTGAGTAGAGTTCCCTGTACTGTACAGTAAGTCCATATTAGTTATCTAGTTTATATATAGTAATGTGTATATATCAATCCCAATCTCCCAATTTATCTCCTCCCTTCCTCCTGGTAACCATAAGTTCATTTTCTACATCTGTGACTCTATTTCTATTTTCTAAATCTTTCTCTGTCTGATTTACTTTACTCAGTATGACAATGTTCATATTTTAGGAAAAACAATGTTTAAGGTTTAAATTACCATGATACCTGTGTTAAGGGTTTATTTATTGTTCTCTCTATGGAACCATAGAGAATCATTTGTATTTTTTCTGTTTGCAAAGAGGTATGATATATTTCATATTGTCTGATAAAATACAACTCAATTATCATTTTCCTCCATTTTCTATAACCATAGCTTGAAAAGGTATCATTCTTTTTTTTAGGTATCATTCTTTATAAATTTGTATTCAGTATATTTACAGAGTTGCTGTTGTTCAAAATAGTTTTGCAAAGAAGCTCTCCTGTTTCCAGTGTTTTCAGCCATATATCCATAGTTCTTTATGTTAATTTTCTTCCATGAATTTTTGTTTTGTTTGATTAAATTTACCTTTGAAACTAAGTTTCTAATGAAAATTTATGTATTATTCCAAACATATATTTCAAAAATGTGTCATTTGTTTAGTGGTCAACTGTTCTGATCCTGGAATTCCAGCCAATTCCAAAAGAGAAAGTAAAATAGAACATGGGAATTTCACCTATGGCACTGTGGTATTCTATGACTGCAATCCTGGATATTTCTTATTTGGATCTTCAGTTTTGATATGTCAACCAAATGGGCAATGGGACAAACCTTTACCAGAATGTATCAGTAAGTAGATAATGTGAACTCTTCCTTGAGAAAACACCCTGAAACCAACATGTATATTTATTGTCTTTATGGAATATTTAAAGCTGTGTATCAGAAGGAAGTGTACTGATTGTAATTTTTTATTGTTTTGAAAGTGCCCTTCCTATATTCTACCAGTTCAGTGCCCAGGTCCCATCTATATTAATGTTAATATGATGAATATTTCTCTATTATTCCTTGATATTGAACCTTCATGGAACAGACAGAATATTAAAGGCAGATATATTTCATATTCTGTGATGTTGCCATTCCATGAAAGGCAACTATATTTTTATTTTCTTTTGTACTGCTATTTCAAATTTCATTTAAAGGAAAATTAGACAATATAAATAGCCACTAGGGCTGCAAATTGCTTGAGAAAATTAGAGTGTTACTTAAAACTCATTGACTTTAAATATTTATCTTATACAGGCACATGCATATATGCAATATTAATATATATATATTTTAAGGTAGTCAGAATATGAGTACATTTTGTTATATGTTGTTTTGGACCTGTAGAATATAAATTTAAAAAAAATTATAGCAATTTTGCATATAATTAACATGTATAGCGAGAAAATAATTTAAAAGAAATAAATCAAAAGTATGTGAAGACAGAGAAATGAACTTGAATTCTAGGGATTTAGCTTATTGATAGGACTCAGTTACATTTGCTTCTCAGAGTTGTTAAATATTGGACATGATAGGAAAGAAACAATCATTGTGCATGTAATTTTTGGTTATACTAAATTGCTAAATTACAAAATCATTTTATGATTTTTATTTAGAGGTACTTTATGTACATGCAGCTTTTTAAGTAGTTGTGGCATCATTTATGTACTCATTCATGAACAAAGAAAAACTTATACAGTGCCTATCTAATTTCATATTCTATGCAGATAATTAAGTCAATTGTTGATCCTTTGTTTAAAATGTATTTGATTTCTTTTTGTAGACTAGTTAGTCTAATGGTTTAAGTAATTCACTTATCCTTGTCTGGCTACAACATGAAAGTTAAAAATCTTTTGTAGAACCTGTAAACATGAACTTTTTTAGATTTTCATAACTGTCATATACTTTTTACCTTTTCCTTATTTTCTATAGCACTCTCTGGTAGTGTGCAATTTGCTCAGGGGTTTTACTAAGTTTGTATCTCCTTGTGTGCTGTTTAATACTCATCATATTTAATACTCTAGTCATAAAAGGAAACACATAGTTAGTTCCCAAACTATTTCCAACTAATAGAGAATTCTCAGTGTTTTAACATCTGATTCTGCTCAACTTAGCTATATTTTGGTTGATAAGCCTCTGAGTATTTTCATTTTACAGGATAATTTATTTATTAATGATCAGGAGTAGAATTTAGACTATAAATGCATACTCTGAATCGTGTGGCACAGATCCATCTTCCATCCTTCTTTACCCTCCAAGTTTTTCCCTTTTAATTTCTGTTTGGCATTTTGAATTCTATATGAAATCCTATAACTTTATTTAGCCAAACCATACCACTCCTCTCCCTATCTTTCACATCCTTATCTAGACACATGAATGCTTCCAATCCATGCACATGTGTATATAAACAGACAACCACCACCCCTACACATACAGGCATATTGACTCAGTCATTTAAGCTTACTTACAGTGTTCCTGTTAAACTCATACTCAGGGTGAATGGGCTAAAAGAATAACTCCTGTAACTTCAACTTTCATATAAAATGTTTGATTTTCAGAGGATGTATATAGTTGAGCAGATAATTCTGATTCATTAATATTTCAAAAAAAAGTTGGTGCAGGTTGTTCGATAGGAGATATAAAAAAATTTTATATTCAATAATTATGTATTGTAGTGATTGACTGTGGACACCCTGGCGTTCCTCCTAATGCAGTCCTGTCTGGTGAGAAGTATACCTTTGGGTCTACTGTTCACTATTCCTGCACAGGAAAGCGTACACTTCTAGGCCAGTCATCAAGGACTTGCCAATTAAATGGCCATTGGAGTGGATCACAACCTCATTGTTCAGGTACCACTAGGAAAGTTGGATGATGTTTATTGGAAGTTACATTATTAGCATTATGATTGGGGCTATTTTATTAGTAGTATTATGATTGGGCTTCCTGGGTGGCTCAGTGGTAGAGAACCCATGTGCTAGTGCAGAAGATGCAGGTGATGCAGGTTCAATCCCTGGGTCAGGAAGATGCCCTGGAGAAAGAAATGGCAACCCACTCTAGTATTCTTGCCTGGAGAATTTCATGCACAGAAGAGACTGGTGGGCTACAGTCCATGGGGTTGCAAAGAGTTGGACAGGACTTAGCAACTGAGCTTGAACACAAAGCAATCTGAAGAGATACAATAATACATTTCTCTTTAAAAAATATCACGAGGGAACCTATTACATTATTTTTACATTAGTCAGAATTCTTAAGGTATTTTAGAATTTACAACACAAATTAATACTGATCTTATATATGAAAAATTACAGGTATAAGTTTTGAACTGTGTTGTATTGAATAAAAGTGGTTTTAGAATGCTACTTTTTGTGAAATGCTTTTATCCATTAGAATAGCAAATCATTTAGGCTTTAGCAATTCTATTTTAGCAGATATAAAATATAATTTCCCCCAGAAGGTAATATTATTTATATCCATGATTTCCTATTAGAATTCAGTTCTTTGTAAATGAACTTTGTAAGCAATTGATTATTTAATAGAATGATTTTAAAATAAAGTCCTAAATGTTTCAAACTAAACTAAGCCAACACGTTTTAGGAGAGATGCTTATCTATCATAATTTGATTTGGTATTAAGGCAGCAGAAAACTCCTACATCTCTGTAATCCCAATAGCATTTTCTTAGAATATGTAAACATTAAATATATTTTGAAGAATTTTTTCACAAAGTAAGAATTTGATAAATATTATTTAAGGTCTTTAACTACTATTTTTCTTCAATAATTTTTATTTCAGTTTTAAAGCTGTGATGTTACCCTGCTTGATACTATTCATTCTATTTTTACCTACCTACCAGATATTAGTGCTTATTTTTCTGCCTGTTCTTTTTATTTACATATTTATTTTATGTTATTTTATCTCTCTGGCTATCATACGATGACTTATTAGGAGTTCTTTCACATTATTCTTCTTTTAGGGTATAAGGTGTGAAATAGTTCATTAATTTAAGATCCTCCTTGTAATTATGGTTAAATCCTGTTAAGTCACTGCCTGGGACTTCAAATTTGATCTATAAATTATGAAAACTATCAGTTAATTTACTCACTCAGATAACTGATTATACACATAAAACCACAAGTGTTTTCTCTGTCACACACACACACACGATGGATTAGAAAGCTACTACTTAGTTGTAGAATAAAGTGTGTATACATATATTTAAAAGTGAAATAGTGTCCTTAAATCTTTATGTGGTTATTAATATTGCAACATATGATGATAAGAAAGTATTAGGAAAGATTCCAGATACACAGAGCATGTCAAAATTGGCATCTAGGTAGACAGAAAGCACTTTCAATGATTATACATGTTACACTTTCTCTCTCCGTTTCTCCATCTCTCTCTGTATTTACTGTATCTGTCTTATTGAATACTAATGTTGTGGCAACTTTAATTAGACATTTTTAAGAAACGAGAAAAGCACTGAGAAAATCCAAACATTATAGTCAAGAGATTTTGCTGTCATGAGCAAAATCCTTCTTAACAACTTAAGTCAGAGTTTGTAGTCTTTGTTTATAATTCATTTTTATACTTTTATGTATAAAAAGTATGGAGTTTTTTCATCTTTGGTCAGTGGTCATTAATAGAGAAGACTAAACAGTGTAAGTTTAGAGTAGAAATAGTATACTTTAATATTTACATTTTCCAGCACATCACAGTTCTGTTCTAACAGAAACTGATTTTAATTCAGAGAAGAAATGATGAAAATTGCCAAATCCATGTTCTAAATTTTAACTGTATGAAACCATTGTCATTTGAGCCCAAAGAATTGTCAATTATGAATTTTCCATTACCTTGGTTAAGAACTAGATTCAGGAAATATTAATGAAGTATCTTCAACTTATTAGATGTCTCCAAATATCACTGATATGGAAAATAACACCATGCCCCACAACTATTTTCTTTTTCCTTTAGGCTTTTTCTTATGACTTACCCAGTCAACTTACCATATTAAAGCATAACATGAACAAAGAAAATGCCCACAGGATTGATGGACTAAATCATGAATTTAGTAAATGTTTATTCAATTAAATTAACTTGAACTGTACTGAATTGCAGGTGATGCTACTGGTACATGTGGGGATCCAGGTACTCCTGGTCACGGTTCTAGACAGGAAAGCGATTTCAGAACCAAGAGTTCTGTACGCTTTGCCTGTGATACTGGTTATATCCTTCATGGTTCAGAAGAAAGAATATGTTTACCCAATGGCAGCTGGACTGGAAGGCAGCCAGAATGCAAAGGTAAAGTCAAGTAGAAACTAATAACATTGAGAGTGCAAGAATTTGATGTAGATCAAATTCAACTAACTGTGTGCTGCTAAGTGAAGTTACTCCTTCCAGTACTCTGTCTTCAACCATGGAATAAAAGTAGTATTATTCCAGTTTTACCAACACTATCCTATAAAAGAAATATAACAGGTAATAATTATTAATCTAGTAGAAGTATGTCTCAAGTGTCATTTATATACAAACATTATTCACATCACAGCAGATTTCAGGATTTGAAAAGCTAACAAGATAGTTTTCCCCCACCACAGTGCTCTGGATTGTTGACAGCACTAGGAAAAAATTTGGTTGTTCTTACATCAACACATTACCTCACAATACGTTTTAGTTTTCAGGTTTATAGAAATGGTAAAATATAGAAAGATATCTAAGTATATATAATGTTTTTCATTTATGGGTATTGCTAATAACCAGCACAGAGGAACCTGGTGGGCTACAGTCCATGGGGTCACAAAGAGTCAGACAGAATTGAGCTACTAAGCACAGCACAGCACAGAATTGTTCTGATTGATTCAGAGTTAACATGATCAAATCTTTATTGACTAGAAAAGGAAATGTTGCAGGAAAATTATCCTTATAATTTAAAGTGCTCTTTTTTGAGATTATTTTAGGGCAAAGCTAAACTTGCAAATATATTAAATGTATTGGTTTTATAAATAGAAAATAATTCCCAGTGGAACCTTCTTAACAGTTTTTTAATTGACTATATTTCAGAAACTTTTTAATTATGTTTGAAACTATATCTATATTCTAGGAAAAGCATTCATTCTTTTTTAACTGGACTGAATTTGATAATGTTAAGAGAGAATTACAATTCAGTTTCTCTTATAGGTTGGGGAACAAAGTTGTTGAGCAAAAGACACTAAGTACACTGTCTTCACTTCATTTCTCAAGCTTATTTACCAAAGGCAAAGTCTTTATAATGATGTTGCACATTATGTGGATGATAGTCAGCCTTTTGTTCAGCTGTACTGCAAAATATTTTTAGATGAAATGCAGCCCAGTGATAACTTTGTTTTGTTAATATGCACATTATAGATAAAACAGAAGTAGGAGTTATAGCAAATAGAATTAATACTTTTCTCATAAAATAGAGCACATGCAAACCACTTAGTAAAACAGATTCTAGTAAATGAATAGAAAGAAGAAATAAACAGAAAATACAAAAGAGCAAAAATAAATTGCAGTTATAGAAGAAATTCTACATAAGTACTAATCAGAAAATTATGGTTAAACATCAAAGCATCATTTTTCATCTATTCTAATATGAAATTGTAGTGTTTGTGCAGCAAAACTAGAATGTCAAAGCATTCTATAGCCTTTTTATTACATTTTAGATTAATTTGATAAAATGCATATATATTGTTAGCTTTGACCTATTAACTCCATTTTTTAGAATTCTGTCCCTAAAGAAAATAAAAATATTAAAGAGAACACACAATCATAAAGATGCATTATTTTTATTTCAAACATTGTAACTACCAAAAACAGGAACCAATCTGACAACATTAGGAAAAATATTACATAGGCAATTGTATATTTACATAATGTGATAGTGAATATATTAGACTAAGCCAGGAAGCAATATGAGAAAATATATCATACAAAGCTTAATTGAAAAATAAGATTCAAAAGTATGCTCTCTGTTAAAATCATGGGAAAGGATAGTCACTTGAGAGAAAAAAATAAAAGTCAATATAATAAAAATGACAATATTACAGAGAGGTGAAATTTGTAGTATTTTTATTCTCTTTATTCCAAATGTTTTATACTGCTGTATTACTTAAGTAACAGTAAACCTTTCTGAGAATGCAATAGATAAAATGAAAATATCAAATGAATATGATGAAATATCTTAATAAATAGAAAAGTGCAGATTTAAAGAGTGTAACATTCTTTGACGAACTGACAAGGTTTTAAAAATGAAGGAACATGGTATTGGAGGAGATGTGTGAAAATAAGTGAACTTTCACACCATTGATACAAATATGTATTGTTATAAATTGTTCTGATATTTTAGATAACTATATATACTTAAAATATTTTTCAGAACTTAAAATTCCACTTTTAGAAATTTATCTTAAAAATAGGATCAATGTACATAGTTGTATATATAAGCTACAATATATTACAACCAAAAATGTTAGAGAAACTAAACTAAATTGAATTTCATGTTTATCAGCAGGAGATTTGGTTAGTAGATCCTGAGTACACACAGAATGGAAAAGTATCCCATTACTAACTTTACGAAAGATGTCCTAATTGTTATTTGAAACTTTTTTTCCTGTCTACCCACAAACATATAGCACTGCTACAAATGACAGACAAAATTAAGTATTTAAGATGTAGCAAGGGATATATGTAGTACTTTCTGAAAGTATAATTATACTTCATATTCATACAAATCGCCTTAAAATTTGTAAAGTCTTAGGAAGCTTTCTTACACTGCAACAAAATTAGATATTGCAATTGACATAGGCTTCTTTTTAATATATTTAAAAAATTCACTTATGCCATTGATGGCAAGTAGTTAAACATAATACAGAATAATCATATAAGGCATTTATGTTTGTGACTCCTATTTAAAATGCATTGAAACTTAATGAAAGTCAATCCCACATTGTTTTATTCAGTTTATTTTTGTACACTTTGGCCCAAAAATAGAGATTATAAAGTGTTAATGCAAACAAGTTATATAAAAACAAACATGATTCTTATAATATTTAAGTGTATATTTTATATTTGTTTTTTAACAAATATAATTGTATTAAATCTGTGTTGCTTCTCATTACATATCTTCCAATTTTACATGAGTGGCTTTTAGGCAGAGACTCTTAAGATCCTTCTTTGAAAGATTTTATATTACCCAAAAGCAATACTCAAGTAATTATGGTCAAAGTTTTTACCAAAATGACTAACAAAAATCATTAAAAATAACTATTCTATGATTTGTATCCCAAAAAGTAAACTTCTCCACTGGAGAAGGGAATGGCAAACCACTTCAGTATTCTTGCCTTGAGAACCCCATGATCAGTATGAAAAGGTAAAATGATAGAATACTGAAAAAGGAACTCCCCAGGTGAGTAGGTGCCCAGTATGCAACTGTAGATAAGTGGAAAAATAACTCCAGAAGGAATGAAGGGATGGAGTCAAAGCAAAAACAATACCCAGTTGTGAATGTGACTGGTGATAGAAGTAAAGTTCACTGCTGTAGGATCAATATTGCTTAGGAACCAGGAATGTTAGCTCTGTGAATCAAGGCAAATTGGAAATGGTCAAACAAGGGATGGCAAGAGTGAACGTCGACATTCTAGTAAACAGTGAACTAAAATGGAATGGGTGAATTTAGCTCAGATGACCATTATATCAACTATTGTAGGCAAGAATTCCTTAGAAGAAATGGAGTAGCCATCATAGTCAACAAGAGTCCAAAATTCAGTACTTGGATGCAATCTCAAAAGCAAAAGAAAGATCTCTGTTAGTTTCCAAGTCAGACCATTCAATATCACAGTAATCCAAGTCTCTGCCCTGATTAGTAATGCAGAAGAAGCTGAAGTTGAATGGTTCTATGAAGACCTACAAGACCTTCTAGAACTTACACCCCCAAAATATGTCCTTTTCATTATATGGGATTGGAATGCAGAAGTAGGAAATCAAGAAACACCTGGAATAACAGGCAAATTTGGCCTTGGAGTACAGAATGAAGCAGGGCAAAATCTAAAAGAGTTGTCAAGGGAACACACTGGTCATAGCAAACAGCCTCTTCCAGCAGCACAAGAGAAGACTGTACACATGGACATCACCAGGTGGTCAATACAGAAATCAGGTTGATTATACTTCTGGCAGCCAAAGATGGAGAAGCTCTATATGGTCAGCAGAAATAAGGCTGGGAGCTGACTGTGGCTCTGATCATGAAGTCTTTATTGCCAAATTCAGACTTAAATTGAAGAAAGTAGGGAAAACCACTGGACCATTCAGGTATGATATAAATCAAGTCCCTTATGACTATACAGTGAAAGTGAGAAATAGATTTAAGGGACTAGATCTGATAGAGTGCCTGATGAACTATGGATGGAGGTTCATGACATTGTACAGGAGACAGGGATTAAGACCATCCCCATGGAAAAGAAATGAAAAAAAGCAAAATGGCTGTCTGAGGAGGCCTTGCAAATAGCTGGGAAAAGAAGAGAAACAAATAGCTGTGAAAAAAAGAGAACCAAAAAGCAAAGGAGAAAAGGAAAGATAGTCCCATTTGAATGCAGAGTTCCAAAGAATGGCAAGGAGAGATAAGAAAGCCTTCCTTAGTGGTCAATGCAAAGAAATAGAGGAAAACAACAGAATGCAAAAGACTAGAGATCTCTTCAAGAAAATTAGAGATACCAGGGGAATATTTCATGCAAAGATGGGCTAGATAAAGGACAGAAATGGTATGAGCCTAACAGAAGCAGAAGATTTTAAGAAGAGGTGGCATGAATACACAGAAGAACTGTACAAAAAAGATCTTCACAACCCAGATAATCACTGTGGTGTGATGACTCACCTAGAGCCAGACATCTGGAACATGAAGTCAAGTGGGCCTTAGAAAGCATCACTACAAACAAAGCTAGTGGAGGTGATGGAATTCCAATTGAACTATTTCAAATCCTGAAAATGATGCTGTGAAAGTGCTGGGCTCAGTATGCCCACAAATTTGGCAAACTCAGCAGTGGCCACTGGACTGAAAAATGTCAGTTTTCACTCCAACCCCAAAGAAACACAATGCCAAAGAATGCTCAGACTACCACACAATTGCACTCATTTCAGATGCTAGTAAAGTAATGCTCGAAGTTCTCCAAGCCAGGCTTCAGAAATATGTGAACCGTGAACTTCCAAATGTTCGAGCTGGCTTTAGAAAAGGCAGAGGGATCAGAGATCAAATTGCCAACATCTGCTGCATCATCAATAAAGCAAGAGAGTTCCAGAAAAACATCTACTTCTGCTTTATTGACTATGCCAAAGCCTTTGACTGTGTGGATCACTATAAACTGTGGAAAATTCTGGAAAAGATGGGAATACCAGACCACCTGACCTGCCTCTTGAGAAACCTGTATGCAGGTCAGAAAGCAACAGTTAGAAATGAACATGGAACAACTGACTAGTTCCAAATAGGAAAAGGAGTACAACAAAGCTGTGTATATTGTCACCCTGCTTATTTAATTACATGCAGAGTACATCATGAGAAACGCTGGGCTGGAGGAAGTACAAGCTGGAATCAAAATTGCCAGAAGAAATATCAAAAACCTCAGATATGCAGATGACCCACCCTATGGAAGAAAGTGAAGAGGCACTAAAAAGCCTCTTGATGAAAGTGAAAGTGGAGTGTGCAAAAGTTGGCTTAAAGCTCAACATTAAGAAAACTAAGATCGTGGCATCCGGTCCCATCACTTCATGGCAAATGAAGAGGAAACAATAGAAATAGTGACTGACTTTATTTTTATGGACTCCAAAATCACTGCAAATGGTGACTGCAGCCATGAAATTAAAGGACACTTACTCTTTGGAAGGATAGTTATGGCCAACCTAGATGACATATTACAAAGCAGAGAAATTACTTTGCCAACAAAGATCCATCAGGTCAAGGCTTTGTTGTTTCCAGTAGTCATGTATGGATGTGAGAGTTGGACTGTGAAGAAAACTGAGCACCAAAGAATTGATGCTTTAGAGCTGTGGTGTTGGAAAAGACTTTTGAGAGCCCCTTGGACTGCAAGGAGATCCAACCAGTCCATCCTAAAGATCAGTCCTGGGTGTTCATTGGAATGACTGATGTTGAGGCTGAAATTCCAATACTTTGGCCACCTCATGCGAAGCATTGACTCACTGGAAAAGACCCTGATTCTGGGAAGGATTGGGGGCAGGAAGAGAAGGGGATGACAGAGGATGAGATGGCTGGATGGCATCACTGACTCGATGGACATGAGTTTGTGTAAATTCTGGGAGTTGGTGATGTACAGGGAGGCCTGGCGTGCTACAATTCATGGGGTGGCAAAGAGTCGGACACTATATTGAAGTAAACTAATAAAATCAATATAAATTCATCTTGAATTTTAACTCTGTATATAACAGACTTCAATGCTTAGAGGATTTTTATAGTTTCTTTGGGTAATTTGAAACAATAATTTATTCCTTAACTATTTGTAAGAGGGTTCCTGAATGCCCTATTTTTATTTATACTCTTGACCATTTTGTTTTATAGCTGTACAGTGTGGTAACCCTGGGACAACAGCCAATGGAAAAGTCTTTCGGATTGATGGCACAACATTTTCTAGTTCAGTCATTTATTCCTGTGTGGAAGGATATATTCTTTCTGGACCTTCAGTTAGGCAGTGCACAGCCAATGGAACGTGGTCTGGAACTTTGCCTAATTGTACAAGTAAGTTTCTTTTCAATATTTTGAAATACCACTAGATGTAAGAAAAGTAGTTGTATAAACATGTATGTCTGTGTTTTGTATTTTAGTTTATCAAACCAGGCAAGAGTTTGAATATTTATAGGAATATTTATAAGGAATCTGCCTGCAATGCAGGAGACTTGGGTTCAATCCCGGGGTTGGGAAGATCCCAAGGAGAAGGGAATGGAAACCCACTGCAGTATTCTTGCCTGAAGAATTCCATGGACAGAGGAGCCTGGTAGGCTCTAGTCCGTAGGGTCACAAAGAGTCAGACACATCTGAGCCTCTAACTCTTTCACTTTCATATTAAAAATGATAGTAACGCGTGTATACTAGTGAGTTTAAGATTCAACTTCCAAGGTGTTATATAGGCAGAGAAAAGAGGGATCATAGAAATTCAGTGTTATTAAATATAATTTTACAGTATATTAAGAATAGAGATGAATTATCTCCTATAATCAAGACTAAATATATAACATTCAAGACTAAAAATAGAATGAAATTTTATTTTGCCAATCTCATACATATTGTTAATTTGTTTTTTTTTAGATATGGACTGATTATTTATGGGTTCTTGCACTGTTTAAGGAAGTCTTAGTGGCAGATTTGCCCTCTTTAGATGTGAAAAACTTATAGCATTCTAGTGATTCAGCATTATAAAGAAATTACCCACTTGACGGATTTTTTAATGTACTAAAAATTCCTATATATAAATTAATGGTTACCTATGGAAAAAATAGAATTTACTTAATCAACAATAATATATCCATTGGAAAAGCATGGCTGCTTATATTAATTAAGAGGAACTGCAGCAGCATCATATGAATTATGAAATATTTGAAAGAAGAGCTATTTTATGTGTGTTCAGAGACTCACTCAAGGAGTTATGAGAAGTTGCTAAAGTCTTTGAATGAAGTAGGCTCTCAGGACACTAATGGAGTTTCTTGTGTATTAAAATTTGAACAGATTATACTTTTGAAATAGAAGCCTTCTTTAAAAATAGTTTGTGAATATCAAAATAAATGCTGCTTCTAGGATTCAAAAAGATGTTGGTGTTGAGAGTGAGAAGGTCAATAGTTCTTGATGGTGTCAGTAGTAAATCTACTCTTGGCTGATCTAGCAATTTCCAGAAATATATAAGATAGACATTGTACTGTGTGTGGGTCAATGATCCATCCCCTGCCACTTTTTTTTCTTTAACTCCTTTGTGAGTATTTGTACTTGCTGAATAAATGACTGAAAACAATCTAAAATAGGAGGATTCCATCAAAGTAATGCCATATTGTATCTGTGATTCTGGAGAAAGTTGGTTGCATTAATCGTTAATATCTTGCTTGAAAACTGTGTGTGATGACAAGGCTGTTGAGATGCTGTGTGATTATTTTGTCTCTTGAAAGGTGAGGACAGTCTATGGCTCAAAGGTTGTTGAAATAAGCACTATTAGAACAATCAGCCAAATCTGCAGTAGCAAAATGTTTTCAAGTTATTGATTTGAGTCAGTAATAAGTAATATTCCTGGCCTTGTGTCAGTACCAGACACTGTTATATCCCATCTTTAGGAGTAGTTCTTTATTTCACTTTGGACAGTTTGGTCATGGCTTAATCAGTTTTTCTCCTAGGTCTCCAAAGATCTCTGTAAATTTGTGTCCTCTCTTGTACTCCATCTCATTAAGTTCCACTTTGTCCTCTCCTGTCCAATCCATTTTTAAAACTCGGGGAACCCACTTGGCTCTGCATGGGGTCCTTCTTCCTGTGCCAGCTGAAAAAATCTCTTTGGGCAGTAAGATGAGGCAATCATAGCACTCATCTCATTTGTTTCCTGTCATTTGAGGATTACTGTGCTTTGCTGTCTGATGAAAGTTGTATTTTTTTTTTAAGGGGGGTAGGGTTGAGGAGTTGTTTTAAAACAACTTCCTTGTTTTTCCATCTTGAAGGAAAGAAGGTCAATCTCCCACTTTCTCTGAAAATGTTTCATTTTTGTAAAACTGAACAATTTAACAGTTAACAAATATACTTTACTCTTTTCATACTTTAGGGCTTCCCTGGTGTCTCAGATGGTAAAGAATCTGCCTGCAATGCACATTACATGAGTTCAATCCCTGGGTTGGGAAGATCCCCTGGACAAACAGGCTTTGTTGTTTTCATATTATACCACCCTACCTGAGCCTTTAAAACCCTTGAAATATTAGCTCAAATGGCACATTCGGAAAAAAACGTTCTTCGGGCACCTCTTCCTCATATCCCTTTTGGCTAAAACTGATCTCTCTCTACACTGTTTAACTCTTCTTTGGCAATTGCTTATACCACTAAACTATTAACCTCAAAGGGAAATAAGAATCAGGGCTGTTTTATCTCATTGACCCTCTAGCACATGATATGTAAATTGAGTAAATAGTTGTTGAGTGACTCAAATATCTGACATGAGCTTTCTTCTAGCTATTAGTACATGTGATTTACCATTCCACTCCATTTTAAAATACTTGTAGAAAGGGCTTGTAATTTTATGCATAACATGGCACATGTTTCTAGTATATGCAAGTGTTAGTCACTCAGTCATGTGACCCTTTGGACTGTAGCCTACCAGACTCCTCTGTCCAAGGAATTCTCCAGGCAGGAATAATGCAGTGGATTGCCACGTCCTCCTCCAGGGGATCTGCCTGACGCAGAAATGGAACCTGAGTCTCCTGTATCTCCTGCATTGCAGACGAATTCTTTACCCACCTGCTGAGTCATCAGAGAAAGTATTTTCAATATACAGTTATAAAAAAGAATGAAATAATGAATAGATTCAGAGTAAAGGAAATCTGCTGAGTAACATTTTTTCATGTTGCGTAACAATTTCAATTATTCATGGGTAAATACCTAAGTTTTTTTTGAATTTATTGTTTTTACATTATCATGTTGGTTTTGCCATACACTGACATGAATCTGCCATGGGTATACATATGTTCCCCTTCCAGAACCCCCCTCCCACCTCCCTCCCGATTCCCTCTCTCTGGGTCATCCCGGTGCCCCAGCCCTGAGCATCAAACCTGGGCTGGCGATTGATTTCACATATGGTAACATGTTTCAATGCCATTCTCCCATATCATCCTACCCTTGCCCTCTCCCATAGAGTCCAAAAGACTGTTCTATACATCTGCGTTTCCTTGGCTGTCTCGCATACAGGATTCTCGTTACCATCTTTATAAATTCCATATATATGCGTTAGTATACTGTATTTTTGTTTATCTAAAGTGTTGGCCAATTTTAGAAAAGATAAACAAACACATCCTAATTCCTAAGACTGAAATTGCATTAAATTTTTTACCGAATTCTCTTTGTTTTCCTTAGGAAATTTTTAACGAAGTTAAAAACACTCAATCAAGACAGACTGGTAGGAAATCACATCTCAAAATATAAACTCTTTTTTTGTGTGTAAGTCCTTAAAGGAGAAATATTATGTTCAGTAAGGCATTTCAAGCATTAGCTTTTAAATGATATATTGCTGTTAAACTGAAAACTGAGAACTTTAATTGTTGATTTACTTCTTTCAATCTTTTTTGATTTAGGCAAAAAAAGTGCCAAAACCTAGTAGCAACCCAAACCAAAGGCAGAACTAAAATTATCCTTCCAAAAAGAACACAGAGAGAAGTTTCAGTGGAAATTGAAACAGATTAAACTTTTATGATTAAAGAATTTAAGATACTGAAAATGTTTGTACACAGTGATCAATTGCTTAGAACCATAGGTTCAGAGTCTTTCTTGTTAATTTGCAATGGAAGTTGATTTAAACATATGATTGATAGAATAGTGTAATTTTAGAGCTGGGAGAGATTTGGCATAGACTCTGAGGAAACTGAGGCACCAAATCACTTTATTGACTTACTAACTACTAACTTTGTCTGTGTGAATCTTAACAAATTGTGGAAAATTTTTAAAGAGATAAGAATATCAGACCACCTTACCTCTCTTCTGAGAAAGCTGGTTGCAAGTCAAGAAGCAACAGTTAGAACTGGATATGGAACAGCCGACTGGTTCCATATTGGGAAAGGAGTACATCAGGGCATCCAGTCCCAATACTTCATGGCAAATAGATGGGGAAAATGTGGAAATGGTAACAGATTTTATATTCTTAGGCTCCAAAATCACTGTGGATTTTGGCTGCAGCCACAAAAATAAAAGACACTTCCTTCTTGGAGGAAAACCTATGATAAACATAGATAGTGTATTAAAAAAAACCTGGAATATTGCTTTGCCAACAAAGGTCCATGAGGACAAAGCTTTGGTTTTACAGTAATCATGTACAGATATGAGAGTTGGACCATAAAGATGGCTGAGTGCTGAAGAATTGACACATCTGAATTGTGGTCCTGAGGAAGACTCTTGCGAATCCCTTGGACAACAAGGCTATCGTACTAGTCAATTCTAAAGGAAAGCAATCTGAATATTCCCTGTTAGGCCTGATGCTGAAACTGAAGCTCCAGTACTTGGCCACCTGATGGGAAGAGCTGACTCAGTAGAAAAGACCATGATGCTGGAAAGACTGAGGGCAGGAGAAGAAGAGGGTGACAGAGGAGGAGATGGTTGGATGGCATCACCAACTCAATGTACATGAGTTTGAGCAAATTCTAGGAGGCAGTGAAGTACAGGGAATCCTAGCCTGCTACATTCCACTGAGTCACAATGTCAGACATGAATTAGTGACTAAACAACAACTACTGACAGAGCTCATCACTGAGCAATTATTTCTACCACCTAAGTGGAGAAAACTTCCCATTGAATGAATTTTTAAATTTCTTAGAAATGAAACTGTAACTTCAAATAAAATATATTTTTCATAAGTTTTGAATTAATGTAATTATCTTTTGAGAGTATTTTTTAATACAAGGATGTAAATATGAATTGAATTAAACTAGGTATGAAAAAAAATTAAAGTATTAGACTAAATTTCTAAACCACATTCCTGATTCTAATTTTTGGAAAACCCACCTAAGCAAAACGAAACTTTCCTTTCTACCTTGCCATTCATATTGCTATTATATTTATGCATAAATAAAAATATATCATTCAGTGTTTACCATTTGTTATCATTTGTGTTGTTGGAAGAGAGTGTTTGCTGTGACCAGTGCATTCTCTTGGCGAAACTCTTAGCCTTTGCCCTGCTTCATTTTGTACTCCAAAGCCAAACTTGCCTGTTACTCCAGGTATATCTTAACTTCCTACTTTTTCCTACAATACAAAAAAGGAAAATGGCTGTCTGAGGAGGCTTTACAAACAGCTGAGAGAAGAAGAGAAGCCAAAAGCAAAAAAGAAAAGTAAAGATATACCCATTTGAATGCAGAGTTCCAAAGAATAGCAAGGAGAGATAAGAGAGCCTTCCTCACTGATCAGTGCAAAGAAATAGAGGGAAAAAATAGAATGATAAAGACTGGAGATCTCTTCAAAAAAATTTGAAATACCAAAGTCATCATGCAAAGATGAGCTCAATAAAGGACAGAAATGGTATGGACCTAACAGAAGCAGAAGATATTAAGAAAAGGAGGCAAGAATACACAGAAGAACTGTACAAAAAAGATCTTCATAACCCAGATTACCACGATGGTGTAAACACTCACCTAGAGCCAGACATCCTGGAATGTGAAGTCAAGTGGACCTTAGGAAGCATCACTACAAACAAAGCTAGTGGGGGTGATGGAATTCCAGTTGAACTATTTCAAATCCTAAAAAGTGATTCTGTCAAAGTGCTGCACTCAGTATGCCAGCAAATTTCGAAAACTCAGCAGTGGCCACAGAATTGTAAAAGGTCAGTTTTCTTTCCAATCCCAAAGAAAGGTAATGACAAAGACTGCTCACAGAATTGCACTCATCTCACACGCTAGCAAAGTAACACTCAAAATTCTCCAAACCAGGCTTCAGAAATACATGAACTGTGAACTTCCAGATGTTCAAGCTGGTTTTAGAAAAGGCAGAGGGACCAGAGATCAAATTGCCAACATCCACTGGATCATCGAAAAAGCAAGAGGGTTCCAGAAAAACATCTGCTTCTGCTTTGTTGATTATGCCAAACCCTTTGCCTGTGTGGATTACAATAAATTATTGCAAATTCTGAAAGAGATGGGAATACCAGACCACCTGACCTTCCTCTTGAGAAACCTGTTTGCAGGTTAGGAAGCAACAGTTAGAACTGGACATGGAACCACAGACTGGTTCCAAATAGGAAATGGAGTACATCAAGGCTGTATTTTGTCAGCCTGCTTATTTAACTTGTATGCAGAATACATTATGAGAAATGCTGGGCTGGAGGAAGCATAAGCTAGAATCAAGATTACTGGGAGAAATATCAATATCCTCAGATATGCAGATGACACCACCCTTATGGCAGAAAGTGAAGAAGAACTAAAGAGCCTCTTGATGAAAGTGAAAGAGGAGAGTGAAAAAGTTGGCTTAAAGCTCAACATTCAGAAAACTAAGATCATGGCATCTGGTCCCATCACTTCATGGCAAATAGATGTAGAAACAGTGGAAACAGTGTCAGACTTTATTTTTTGGGCTCCAAAATCACTGCAGATGGTAACTGTAGCCATGAAATTAAAAGACACTTGCTCCTTTGAAGGAAAGTTATGACCAACCTAGACAGCATATTAAAATGCAGAGACATTTCTTTGCCAACAAAGGCCCATTTAGTCAAGGCTATGGTTTTTTCAGTAATCATGTATGGATTTGAGAGTTGGACTATAAAGGTGAGGATGGAAGAATTGATGCTTTTGAAGTGTGGTTTTGGAGAAGACTCTTGACAGTTCCTTGGACTGAAAGAAAATTCAATCAGTCCATCCTAAAGGAAATCAATCCTGAATGTTCATTGGTAGGACTGATGTTGAAGCTGAAACTCCAATACTTTGGCTACCTGATGCAACGAATTGACTCATTTGAAAAGACCCTGATGCTTGGGAAGATTGAGGGCAGGAGGAGAAGGAAATGACAGAGGATGAGATGGTTGGATGGCATAACCGATTCAATGGACATGAGTTTGAGTAAACTCTGGGAATTGGTGATGGACAGGGAATCCTGGCATGCTGCAGTCCATGTGGTCACAAAGAATCAGACACAGCTGAGTTCCTGAACTGAACTGAACTTGGCTTTCCTGTTCCCTATGATGAAAAGGACATCTTTTTTAGATGTTAGTTCTATAAGGTCTCTAGGTCATTATAGAACTGTTTAGCTTCAGCCTCTTTGGCATTAGTGGTTGGAGCATAGGCTTGGATTACTGTGATATTGAATGGTTTGCCTTGGAAACGAACAGAGATCATTCTATCATTTTTGAGATTGCACCCAAGTACTGCATTTCGGACTCTTTTGTTGACTAGGAGTGCTGCTTCTTTTCTTCTAAGGGATTCTTGCCATTGTAATAGATTTAATACTCATCTGAATTAAATTTGCACGTTCTGGTCCATTTTAGTTCATTGATTCCTCAAATGTCATTGTTCACTCTTACCATCTCCCATGTGACCACTTCCAATTTACCTTGATTCATGGACCTAACATTCCAGGTTCCTATGCAGTATTGTTCTTTACAGCTTTGGACTGTACTTCCATCACTAGTCACATCCACAACTGGGCATTGTGTTCACTTTGGCTCCGTCTCTTCATTCTTTCTGGAGTTATTTCTCCACTCTTCTCCAGTAGCATGCTTGGCACTTACCAGTCTGAGGAGATTATCTTTCAGTGTCCTATATTTTGCCTTTTCATACTGTTCATGGGGTCCTCACGGCAAGAATACTGAAGTGGTTTGCCATTCCTTTCTCCAGTGGACCACAATTTGTCAGAACTCTACCCCATGACCCGTCCATCTTAGATGGCCCTACATGGCATGGCTCATAGTTTCATTGAATTTGACAGGGCTGTAATCTTTGTGATCAGTTTGGTTAGTTTTCTGTGATTGTGATTTTCATTCTATCTGTCCTCTGATGGGTAAGACACTTGTGGATGCTTCCTGCTGGGAGGAGCTGGCTGTGCTGGAATCATGCTTAGTAAATCTTTAATCCAATTTTCTATTGATGGGTGGGGCTCTGTTTCCTCCCTGTATTTTGTCCTGAGGCCAAACTATGGTAGGAATAATGGCCATAATGGTGACATCCTTCAAAACGACTTATGTCAGCATGCCTTGGCTCCTAGGACTTTTTACCTGAATGTTCTAGTGGTTTTCCCTACTTTCTTTAACTCTGAATTTTGCAATAAGTAGTTCATGATCTGAGCCATCGTCAGCTCCCAGTCTTGTTTTTGCTGACCATATAGAGCTTCTCCATCTTCTACTGCAAAGAATATAATCAGTCTGATTTCATATTGACCATCTGGTGATGTCCATGTGTAGAGATGCCTCTTGTGTTGTTGGAAGAGAGTATTTGTCTCCAGGAGAGGACTAACCTTCAGTGCAGTGCTCTTACTTAGGGATGATTTTGCTTCCCGGGGGACATTTGGCAGTGTCTGGACATATATTTGACTGCCATAGTGCGAGTGAGTGGCATGTGCTATTGGTATCTGGCAAGTAGAAATCAGTGTTAAACATTCCTAATGCATAAAAAGCAGCCAAGAGTGATTGGTTTGGAAAGTCAATAGTGCCAAAGTTAATATCAAGAAAGCTTACCTTACTGAGATACAAAAAGAGAAACTGACTTTTGAATTGGGAGATTGTATAGAATCAGAAGTGTTACCATGGAGATGGCTTGACCATCTTTCTGGAACTTCACTGTGCTAGAGTAGAACTCTGTTCTGGACTTGAAACCCAGCAAAGCACATATGTCATAATGCCCGAGTAAAAATATCCATTGCTGCTTTGTGGCCAGTGGGAAAATGTTGGGATAGCTCAACTATCAGTCACACGGGTTTGATTACATGAACCATGTTGCATGTATATCCATTGAAGGGAATGTCATGTCATTAAAAACAAGTCACATGGATCTATATGTATTACCATGAAAATATGTTCATTAGATACTGAGTAGAAAATAATTTGTGTTATATTGATACTCTATTTAAAAATGCAGATTTATAATGCTCATTTAAGAAACTAAAGGAGAAAGGTTTGAAGTGGCATAGATTGACTAAAAATACTGCAGTTATGTTTTATATTGGCTGTAGAGGTTGTACTTAGATGTACCATAAACAATATCAAATGGACATCAACTACATGATAGAAACTAATAAGAAAAGTTCCCACAAAACCAAATTCAAACCTTTCAGTTTATGTATTTTTGAGAATCTAAGTTATTTAATCATTCCTTACATATTCATTTACTCTTCAAACAAATATTTATTTAATCTCTTATGAGTCATGCACTAGACTAGGCTTAGATAATTCTAAAGGAAATAGACAAAATAACTGTCTCCATGGGGTTTATTGGGGTGTGAGTGTGTGGATGAGTGCATGTGCATACACTCATGCTGTGTGCATAAAGGATGCTGGTGACCTTAGAAGAGATTTTCTTGCATTAAATCACATCAACCGGCTGTTATGCACTAATGTCTCTGAATTTTAGGTTACAGTCCTAAAGAGCCACTATCCTAAGGTTTTTCCTAAAAAAAAAAACAAAATGGAAAACCTGAAAGCCACTTTTTGTTGCTGAAAACAAGCTGGTGGTGAATGAATTGACTTGTGGAGCAGGTGCTATGTACAAAGATTGTTGCTGTTGGAAACGGCCTCTTTGACTGGCCTTTGCTTCATTATGAAACCACCAGACAAATCCTTTTGAAGCTGTTGTTATCAGGCATTCCATTCATGATACTGCCAAGATATGCAGAACTCTTTCTCAGTGCCTCTCTAAAATAAACCCTCTGTCCTCTCTTTCGGTGGCTACATCTCACTCAGCTCATGTGCCTTACGATTGAGTTAGCTGTTCTTTCTTGCCAGAATTCTAATTCAGGCTGTAAGTACTGCCCAGAAAACAATAATCATCTGTTGGTATTCACTTTAATTTTTCTTCTTCTTAATTTTAAATCTAGTTTAAAGATATAAAATTACTTATATAAAATATAAAAAAGTAAAATAAAAGAAAATAAATTGAAATCAAACTTTTTTATACAATTACACATTTAAAACTGCAAAAAGAATTGACATATTTTGGTAAATAAGCAGGATTTGATTTTCTATCCAACTCAGTTTTACAATTTAAAAAAATATTTTCCTAATCGATACTGAAAAGAACAAAAATCATTCTATACATAGAGCTTTTATTAAGAGTCAGATGGAAACATCAATGAGTGTGATTTCAGGAAACTCTTGGGGGTTCCGAGGATTATCAAATGGAGTGTTGTGAATATTGTTCTGTAATTTAAATATCATCATTCATGGTCCTAAAACTTCCTGGCTCAACAGATTAGATTAATATGAAAGAAACCTTGGCATTCATAATTTTTAATGGTAAGTTAACAAAACACGGTAGAATTTAATTGTCATTAAGGTCATCTTTGTCTTAATCTATTTTTGGTCTTAAACACTAGACATCCAAAATACTAGAAATTATTAAAAATGAAAATGAGACAGTATAACCTAGATTTCCCTGGTAAAATTATTTGTCCTTTTATGAAAATAAAAGTTATTCAAAAGGCAAAAAAAAAAAAATACTGAAAGGCTAGTTTGCCACTTGATTTTGTCTCCAGAAAAGGAAGTGTGTAACCTTCTGTTTTCCCTTTTCTCTTTGCCACAAGAATCCATTTAGCCAAGCATGCTCAAATAATGGTTTTCAAAACAGCAAGTGCTTTTATGGCTTATGGTAGTTTGGTGATTTAGTTGCTAATTCGTGTTCGATACCTGACTGTAGCCTGCCAGGTGCCTCTGTCCATGGGATTCTCCAGGCAAGAATACTGGAGTTCATTGCCATTTCCTTCTCCAGGGGATCTTCCCGACACAGGAATCAAACCTATGTCTCCTGCTTAGCAAACAAATTCTTTACCACTGAGCCACTGCTCTTCTCATGTGTAATTTGCCTTCCAGCCTCCCTGTCTTCCTAGGTTGTGTTATAGGCCTTTAGTTCCTACCACCTGGTTCCCTTGCCTGGCCTTTCCACTCTCACCCCTGTTCTCAGCCACTGATGCCCTGTGCCCAGCCTGTCCATCATCCCTCCATCACCAGAGGGATGCTCACATTGTACCTTGTTCTCTGTCCTGTTATGGGGGTCTGGGTGCAGGTATGGGTGGGGCTAGTTGTAGTTGTATGTATTCATGGAGTCATAGAGCAGAGAAGGACAGTGGTTTACCCTTTCCTGGACTGGCAATAACAGGGAGACATAGCAAGCACTTGACATAGGCCTCCTACTGACTCCTAATCCAGGAAGTAGGCACGTTCCATAGTGGAGGTTACAATTTCCTTGAGGTTGTTCTATCACTTGGGATGACAATGAGATGGTGGAAATGGGAAGTTGATTTCTCTATCCCTAACTGACATTTTCGTTTTTACATTGTGCTTGTAAAATGTGTATCTCACCCAGTATGTGATAAATTCATTCATAAATTATAGTTTATTCATTCTTTCATTTATTCAATAAAATTATTATTTTTGTACCTGACATCAGTTTAATTAAAAACTATTATAATATCCAGTTGAGTGATACTGTGCAGAAAATAAGGTCTCAGTCCAGCAAGCTTCATAATTATGCATATGGTATAATTAATATAAAAGTAGGGAAAATTATGAACAAGAACATAATAACTAATTTTCCCTACTTTTATATTAATTATGCCATATGCTTACTATTCCTCTCCATTAAATACATGCCACATTAACCATCTGCTTTTCCAATCCATATTAATAGTAATCAGTTGTGGAGACCCAGGTATACCAGCCAATGGACTGAGATATGGAGATGATTATGTGGTTGGACAGAATGTTTCTTACATGTGCCAGCCAGGCTATACAATGGAATTAAATGGTTCAAGAATGAGGACTTGTACAACTAATGGCACATGGAGTGGAATAATGCCAACTTGTAGAGGTAAGATAATGATTTTGTCAATATTTATTAGCGATAATCACTATATATTTTCTACATTAATATGCATATTTAAAATAAATTTAAATAGTGTTTTTTGTATCATTTCATCTTTTTTTCTGGTACCAAAATTGAGTACTTCAGTCTTTACTTTTAAACCATATAGATAATAACATAAAATTTTTCAGTTTTTTAACAAAGATGTTGTATCTCATTCTAAGTAATGGCAATGAACTGTAATACAGCAAAAATATGTTCTGGGACTTCCCTGGCATGCAGAGGCACAGGTTCAATCCCTAATCAGGGAACTAAGATCCCACATGCTGATATGGCACTGCCAAAAAAAAAATATATCATGTTCTGTGATACATAATCACCATCATCATTGATGTGAATCAATGAGTATTTAATAGCAAATATAGCTGTAATGAAATAGAACTTTAATTTGGTGATCCACCTGGGTCAGTTATTCAAGGATGGGAGAAAAATCTTCAATAATTTGAAAATAATCAGCCTGAATTATAGAACTCTACTTGTTCTTAAAAGGTAAAACTGTTACTTTGAAGAATGCAATCTAGAAGTAATATTTTATACCTGTATTGTATACAGTAATATTTTATACCTTTATACCTGTATTGACAGGTATAGGTTTACTACTTTATGCTATTTGTTTTCCATTGAAACTATTTCCATAAGTTTTTTGCCTATGTTTTGATTACTTGTAAAATATTATACATTCAAAGTCAGACAATATGTGTCTATAATAATACTGATTTTTAATCATTGAGATTTCTCATTAAGTTACATCTCTAAATATTTGTGAATTGTCAGTTTAATGTCTCCCTGACATAATCTAACACTAAAAGAATAATTCCAGTGCATGACTTTTTTCTTGATTACACAATTTCCTAATCAGATCACAATAAATACACAGTATATGAAAATATATAAACAGACAATTTATATTTTGCAAACTATTTCATACATTATTGATTATGATAATGACAATATTATATAACTCTAAAAATTATTTATATATGTTGCTAGTCATCAAAATAAAATCATTCCTCATTTTTAGATTTTATAATTGGTGGCCCTTTTTCCTTTCGTCTGTGTCTCCTTATCCAACCTATCTTTGCTCAGGGACATCTAAATTTTAAAAATGAATGATTAAAAATTTTATAATGCATTTAGAACCCTACAATAAGATTTAGCATATGAATCTAAGTGGTTAATAGAACTAATTTAGATATTTTAATGAGATAGTGTTCTGTGTTTCAAAAATGTCACAGATTTACTTCCAGGTTCCTTGCTACAGTGTAACTCTGTAGATAGCCAAACACAGCTCTTCAGTCTGTCTGAAGGCTGCTGGAAATAATTTTATATAAAACTAATAATTTATCAGTTGCAGTATATTGGATAAAGGTCACCCTCTTTTTCCTTTCTTCCAATGTCAGGAAGCTTGTTATTTTGTAAGAGAATCTCTGAGAACCAGTAGCCATTATGTTGCCAAGGAATAGTCTCATCATTGAGGGATTAATTCCAGGGATGCTTCAGGAATACTACCAGGAGAATAAAACATGTCACACCATATTGTCCTCCAAAAGGTTAAATTAGCACATATGCTTCTTCTAATGATATTTATTTCTGTTAACACCAGGATATTTCAACAGCTGTGTCTAATTGTTTTTAATGTAATTGCAGCTGTTACCTGCCCAACTCCTCCCCAGATCTCTAATGGAAGGTTGGAAGGAACAAATTTTGATTGGGGCTTTAGTATTAGCTACATCTGTTCTCCAGGCTATGAACTGTCCTTCCCTGCTGTTTTGACCTGTGTAGGGAATGGTACCTGGAGTGGGGAAGTACCACAATGCTTGCGTAAGTATAATTTTCATACTAAAAATTATATTTTTCTTCTTTCACTCTCTTAGAGTTACTTTACTGAGATTACAACTGTTAAATAATTTTTTCAGATTTTGCTAGAACAAAAATGAGATTGTTAAGCTCTTTCCCATGCATAATTAAAATTCAATTAAAAATAGTATTTACCAATACAGCTATTTTTTATGTAATTGAACAATTATATTCCTTCTATTCTGATTAAATTTTAGGCCAAACTGCTTTGTGTGCAAAACACACTATACATTTTACTTATCTTGTTTTTTGGGTGATGTCCTCTACTCAGGTTTGTGTTCCTTGAAGGCAAACATTCTTGTTTCATTCACTTTTGTACCCTAGTATGTAGTATAATCCTTGGCAGATATTAAACTTAGAAGGCTATGGTAATTAAAACATTACAGCATTGGGGCTGGCATTGAAGGTAACCCAATGTTAGAGAATAGAGAGTATAGAACATGTATTGATAATGTATTATGGAACAAATCAGAGGGGGAAGAATGGACATTTCAATTAATGCAATAAGGTAGTTCATTTATATATATACACACAGACAGACTTTATCTTATACTAAATAGCAAATCAATGTCAAATTCATTAGAGAATTAAATATAAAAGTTTTAAAGATTATAAGACTACCTAAGTGACCTTGGAGTAAGAAAGGATCTCTTAAAATGAAATGTAAGAGCTCTACCTGTAACTGAAAAGTGGAAAAAATAAACTACATTATATGTTTAAAATTTCTCATTTCAAAAGGCCAATCATAAATAGGATAGTTTATTTGAAGAGCTTACTATTAAGTGATTGCAAATACTAGGCAGGAAATACCACCATTTGCTGGCCCATCAGATCATTCGTGTCACATTTGCTTCAGAGAGTACACTAACCAGGTCTATTTAGTATGAGAGATAAAACTAGTGTACTTCAGCCGTTGTGACCTATTAGACTGAAATTTATGCAATATCTAAACAAGCTCTTCCTAGGTAACATCAGTTATTAGAATAGTGTGTTCCAAGCCTCAAGGTTGATGTCACACAAATTGACCCTTGAAATTCTAATCCATGTCAACTATCATCTAAGAATAGACCAATATGTTCTAAAGTGAGACTATATTATATATTAGAAACTATTCAATAGCTACTTCAAAATTGATAGACATAAGGGAATATTACAGAATTGAGTTTATGGTAAAGTTTGTTTGGTATGAGTGAAAAAATCTCAAGTTTCTCAACATAATGTTTTGTTTTGGGATATTAATTAAAACACAAATACTAATAAAATGCCATAGATATTTAAATTGTAATAAATATCCAAATATAATAAGGCTCACTTTCACCCAATTGCTTTGCATACATTTAGCAGAACTCCTGGATAGGTATATTTAGCTATGACATTTTAATAGATAATGACACCTGAGTTCAGAGAAAGAGGTCAAATTGTACAGACACTGGGTAACTCTGACACTTAGGGACCAGCTGCTCCTTTTCATGGCCTAAGGTCTTTGATGTAAACATCTTGTCTGATCTTTCTAGGTTTTTCTATTATGTATCTTCCTAGGTTGTTCTATTGTGTGTGCATTTGTTTATATTTGGCGTATTAAAAGTCTTTTTGCATTCTTAAATGGGGGCCAAATGATGGATCCTTTTAAAATTAGAGAAACTAACAAATTATTAAATATGAAGCACTCTCATTGTAAATAACTGTTTTGTTGGTTCCTATTAAACAAAAGTCAAAGTAACCTAAGAACCTTTTTGAATGAGAAAACAGTTTCGGAAGCTTCTTTGAGGCCTTCTCAATGGGCCTTACAGATGCTAATAAGAGCAATTAAGAATATCAACAAAAAACTTGGAGAAAAACAAGAAAGACCTACAAATCATTTCAATGAGGTTTAAAAATTTTTTTAAGAAAATTTTACCACATATAATTTAAAAAATAAAAAACTCTTTGGGTGATTATTTAGAATGGGATAAATAAGATATACATTTATGTAATTAAACAAGATTTGATATTACTGCACTACCTAAAGTTGGCTTTTCAGGTGGCTCACACTGTAAAGAATCTGCCTACCAATGCAGGAGACCCAGATTCAACCCTTAGTTCAGAAAGATCCCCTGGAGAAGAGAATGGCAACCCACTCCAGTATTCTTGCTTGGAGAGTCCCATGGACAGAGGAGCCGAGCAGGCTACAGTCCATGTGGTTACAAAGAGTTGCAGGTGACTGAGTGACTTCAAGGTCTATTACTAGTAAATGGCAGAGTATGAATTCCAATTCAGAGGAGGTTGACTTAAGAGACAGTTCTCCTATCCATTGAAGAGTCATATTCACTCATTTTAGGTATTTAATGAAGAGGAAAATCTTGTCTCTTTAATTCTGTTCAAGCTATGCCTTTTTATCCTTAAGTTAGTATCAATGTAAAATGAAGCCTTTTGAAAATAAACCCTGTGCCTTAAGTTTCTGTCCAGACACTGATAGTCATTTGATTTAGTACCTGAAAATCTAAAGATAGAAAATAGATGGAATGATATGGGGGATGCGAGGGGAAGATTGAGAAGTTTATGTGGTTACATTTCTCCTCTTTTGTTGTTGTTGAATGACTCAGCAGAAAAATGAATGAGAAACACCTCAGAAGTACATTATAAAATAATTACAGAATAACTGATAGAAATGAAATTTATTTAAACACTTTAAACACAGTTAAAATCATAAATTACCTGATATTTATTTTTTACTACAATTTTAAAATTGAAAATATGCTATATGTGCTTTGCCTGGATATCTATTGGCTCTGAAGTCATCTGATGTCATCCCGCACTACATTTCTGCTCCAGCCTCAATGGCCTTGTTCTTCCTCTAGCATGATAGATTTGACCCAGCACAGGGCTTTTGCAATGCTGTTTCCTCAGTCTGTAATGTTTTGTTTTGAGATATAAATGGAGTGAATTTTTTTTCCCTCCAAAACTTTTCTCAGTGAGAGACAGCCTAGCTACCTTATTAAAATCTACTACTACTCTTCACCATCTATCACGTCCACAATACAGTCCTGATCTCCTTCTCCCACACTGTTTTTCCCCAGGGGACTTATTATCTTCCCACATAGTATCATTTTTACTTAATTATGTTTACTGTTTGCTTTCTTCACAAAAGCATAAACCTCACCAGTGCAGGAACCTTAAGTCTGTTTATCAATCAGTGCAAGCACCTAAAGTTACTTAGAATAGTGACTGTTTTTAGTACTTTAAAAATGTGTGTTGAATGGAGTCATCTAATCAATTTGCTTAGAACTGCTGTCAAGTTTATCTTTTCAATGGCTGCAGAATGTTGAGATTGTTTATGCATGAATTTGTATTATAATGACCTCTTTTCTCTTTAAAAAGCACTCACACCCATCCCACCCACCCACAACCACCACCACCAACCACACATGCACTTTATTTTGAAGAAGGAGACAGCAGGATGCTAGGCTACATGACCCAGGTGTTCAACAGAGCACATATCTATGAAACAAATACCTGCATCTTTTATATACATTGAAAAATACAGAGCAATCTGCACGGTACATCCTAGACTATTATGGGTTGTTTGTTTCTGATAGAGCTATTTGTGAGTCACATCCTTTTCAAGAATCACTCCAGTTTTGTAGCTTACTTATACAAATATGTGATTTGATTCTGGTCAATATAAAATTAAAAAAAATCTATAACTGTTATGCTCGCCTACTAGGTGGAAAATATTTAAAAAAAATAATATGCTGAATTGAATATTAAGCATTTATTCATGTAGGCAAAAGCTAAAATTATTTTCATTGGGATAGATTAATACGGATTCCATGTCTCTTTAGTGCAGTATTCTAATTATTTTTATTACTTTTCTAAACCATTAACTCTGGTGAATCTAAATCATTGCACAGCTGTCTCTCTTTTTACTTCCAGCAAAATTTTGTGGTGACCCTGGTATACCTGCCCAAGGAAAAAGAGAAGGCAAAAGCTTTATATACCAGTCAGAGGTTTCATTCACGTGCAATTCTCCTTTCATATTAGTAGGATCTAGCACCAGAATATGTCAAGCAGATGGCACTTGGAGTGGTTCATCACCTCACTGCATAGGTAATATTAATGAAAGATGGACAGTGCTCAGTGATTTTTGAATTAATAGCTAGAAATGACATACAATGATTTTCTTTATCTTATAAATTATAGTTGGATAAATGTGAAAAACAAAGTATAAAATATAGAAACCACTGTATGGCACTGAATATTAATATTATTAAACATTTATTACTTTAGTACTTTTGAAATAGTTTTCTTGTTTACCAGTAAAATGAAAAAGAAAAAAGCTTTCATATTAATATCATGAAGTACTAACATTTGTATCAGTTCAGTTCAGTTGCTCAGTCATCTCCGACTCTTTGCAGTTAATAAAGCATGCTCAAATGAAATTAAACTTGTTTCAGAAATATTAAAAAGGTATATTGATTTCAAATGGTTCTAAGTACATTGCTCTAATCCTAATTTTTTGTGTGTTTTTGTTGTCTAATTTTTTTCATTCAAATATAGTTGATGTACAAAATTATATAAGGTACAGGTGTTTAGCATAGTGATTCACAATTTTTAAAGGTTATACTCATGTGCAGTTATAGAATATTAGCTCTATTTCCCATGTTGTACAATGTATCCTCTTAGTTTATTTTATGCATAATGGTTTGCACCTCTTAATTCCCTACAACTCGTTTGCCCCTCCCTCCTTCTCTCTTTCCACTGGTAACCACTAGATTGTCTTCTGTGAGTCTGCTTCTTTTTTGTTATATTTACTATTATTTTTTTTTTAGATTCCACATATACATGATATCATACAGTATTTCTTTCTCTGATTTATTTCATTCAGCATAATACCCTCCAACTCCATCCATGTTGCTGCAAATGGCAAATTTTCATTCATATATATGTATATCACATCTTATTTATCCATTCATCTGTTGGTTGCTTCCTTATCTTGGCAGTTGTAAATAATTCTGCTGTGAACATCTTTTCAGATTAGTGTTTTTAGTTTGTAGGGTATATATACCCTAGGATTGGAATTACTGAGTCACAGGGTAGTTTTATTTTTAGTTTTTTTGAGAAACCTTCATACTCTTTTCAACAGCAGCTGTACCAATTTAAATTCACACCAAGAGTGTATGAGGGTTCCTTTTTCTCCTAAAATTAAATTTCACATTGAGTAAACTTATGAAAAAGTCTGTCATTCAAGCTAGCCAACTCAGAGGCTATCAGCCCTACCATTTTTATGCTTGACTCTCTTACAGGTATCAGTGAAAATGCAAATAACTAAGTCTTGTTTCTGGAAAATAAATTGTTTCTTAAAGTGACTATTTCCCTACTTGAGATTAATTCTTAGAAAAGTCCCTGAGCAAATGTTTTATGCATGTGGTCTTCTTTCATATCCTTCATTTTCCTTTAACTTTTTATTCCCAGAGTTAATTGGATGTCAAATGTTTTTATAAAAGAAGGGTTCAAAGTTCATGGATTGCATAATTTGTGTAAACTGCAGTATACCTGAATTTTTGTCTTTAAGATTAGCAAGTTTCTGTTCATGGAGCTATTTGTTGCATTTTTTCATTTATTATTATTAGGACCCTTCATGAAACCCTAGATCTCTTAAAATTATTTTATATAGGATAAATATACATTTAAATAAACCTATATGTTTTAAAGAAATATTACGCTTTTCTTTTATATTTTAAGAAAAAGAGTATTTTCTTTTTCTTTTTTTTAATTTATTTATTTTTTCCTTTACATTATCATGTTGGTTTTGCCATACATTGACATGAATCCGCCATGGGTATACATGTGTTCCCCTTCCAGAACCCCCCTCCCACCTCTCTCCCAATTCCATCCCTTTGGGTCATCCCGGTGCACCAGTCCTGAGCACCCTGTATCATGCATCAAACCTGGGCTGGCGATTCATTTCACATATGATAATTTACATGTTTCAATGCTGTTCTCCCATATCATCCTACTCTTGCCCTTTCCCATAGAGCCTAAAAGACTGTTCTATAGATCTGTCTCTTATGCTGTCTCGCATACAGGGTTATTGTTACCGTCTTTCTAAATTCCATATATATGCGCTAGTATACTGTATTGTTGTTTGTCCTTCTGGCTTACTTCACTCTGGATAATAGGCTCCAGTTTCATCCACCTGAGTAGAACTGATTCAAATGTATTCTAAGAAAAAGAATATTTTCTTTATTTTAGAACCCACCCGTACGTCATGTGACAACCCAGGTGTGCCACGTCATGGATCTCAGAACAATACATTTGGATTTCAAGTAGGTACTTTGTTATTATTTTTTCATGTTTTATTGAGGTATAACTGATATATATTACTATATAAATTAAAAGCATACAGCACAGTGGTATGAGATACATATTGGGAATGATAACTGCAATTATATTTGTTGGCCTCCATTTCTCATACAGATACAATTGAAAAAGGAAAAAAGAAAAAAAATTCCTTGTGATAATTATTAGGACCTATTCTCTTAAGAACTTTCCTGTATATAATGCAACAGTGTTGAGTATACTCATCATTTTTGAATATTACATATCTAGTATTTATTGCTCTTATAGAAGAAGTTTGTACCTTTTTATTACCTTCCTTCAATTCTGTGCTCCCCCACGCCCCCCGCCCACCCCCTTACACTGTTCTGGTAACCGTAGATCTGATCTCTTTTTATGCGAGTTTGGATTTGTATTGTTGTCATTGTTTATTTTTTTTAGGCTCCACATGTAAGTGAGATCATATTGTATTTGCCTTTTTCTTGCCTAAGTTATGCACCAAGTGTATACTTTAAATAAATGTTTTCATTTAATATAAAACTTGATCAAAAGGCTTATTTGGTTCAGTGCACAAATCCTGTTAATGCGAGTAGAAAAAGAGTCATGCTTACATCTGCATTCATAAACACATTTTTAAAAAAGGTAACAGCCAAAAAAACAGTGGAAAAATAGGAAACTAGAAGAAATATATGCCTCAAGATATAGCCTGACCACGAGTATAAAGTAAGAGCAAAATGGAGAGACCTGTGAGCATAGAAAAATCTATAAGCAATAGCTTGTACGTAAGAGAAATATTAAGTGAGGGAGTAAATGAGTAAACTCTACAGGAAATAGGGAGACAGTGAGGAAAAGTGTAGATGAAAGAGATTTAAGGAGACTTCTGAGTCAGTTACCAAATACATAAAAATGTGGTTATTCACTAAGGCAATAAAAAAAAGATTTTTCTTATAATATATGAATATATATATATATATAATACTAAAATAATTTTAAACATTATCATTGATGTGGGATATTTCTGAAAAAATAATTTAACTATAACTTATTCCACAACACATAGTTGGATTGTTAGAATATTTTAATATTCCCAATCATATGTGGCTGACATTCTTTTCTCTCTTATTCTAGTTTAGATTTTATGTAGAGATTCCGGAAGATTCTAATTATAGGGGCTATAGGGGAGACAGGTGCATACTGATTCCAAAAGAAAATAGCCAGTTTACACGTTACCCAATTGCTTTGTGTCATAGGAGTTTCTTAATTGTGCTATTTTCTGTGAAATTCAGTGTGAACCTGAGGAACATCTATTTCTAAAGGAAGTGCTCATCAAAGTTGCCATATTTCTGTTGCTTAAAACAGTTATCATTTATCTAAAGTTCAGGCACAGTATGAATATTGATTTGATAGCTTTTCTACTTCTTGCTGTTTGCCTCAGGCCTGTCTAGGTAATACAAAAGTGTTAAGAAGTGTCTTGGTCTCTATTATGTTGGTGTTTTCAGAAAACTTTAGATTCATATCTCCATAAAATGTTTTATCAACTGATCAAGATCTTGAAAAATAAGGAACTAGCTAAACAGCATTAACCCTCATCATATAAGCCGTTAAACTGAAACAAAACAAAGCAACTCAATGGCAGTAATTTTACAGAATACAGAATTTAAGTTAGTGTCTATACACTAAATCAGATGACTTTCTAAAGAATCTGTGTCCTTTTTTAGTAAATACCCTTTGAAATAATGGAAATGAATAGAATTGAGTTTAGAATAGTCATCCATTGAAATAAATAGAATCATTCACTTTGCATTTTAAGAATTCTATTATAAGCACTGAAAAATGTTATCACAAAGTTAAAATATTATTTGGATATTAAACATATATTAGATCATTATATTCTATCTAGATAAATATGAATAGGCTAGATTTCAGATATGTTAAAATCTAATATGTATAATTATATTAATCTCTATTAAAATTAGAAATGAAATACTAAGTATATTAAATTAGGGATGTCAACTTTCTTACACGTTTATGGCAGATATATGTGTATGTCTGTATATATACTTATTATATATATTTATATGTAAATTATGTTTACCAAACCTATGAAGAGCTAACAGAATAAAAAATGTTATGTCATTCTAACTAATATAAATTTATTGGTGGATTCCAAATAAATATGGTCTTATATAACTAGAAAAGGCAAATCAATATTTATTGTGACTTCAGAAAAGATTACAGATGTTAGGAAAAAGTCTTAGAAGTTTAAAAAAAAAGTATGTAATCCATCATGTTTCTCATTTCTTACTAATATAAAGGTTGCTGAAATAACCCAAATGTACTTTTCAAAGAACAAATAATGATTTAACTTTATTAAATTATGGAAAAGATAACACTGCATTTTAAGAAACCAATAGACATGTTAAACCTTTTTAAGTAGTCAAATAATTTTATGCTAAGTCATTAATCCCCATACATTTAGTTGGTCCAACATTTTTAAGATGCTTTCCTAAGCTCTTGATATATGATTGTGAATGACATAGAGCCCTTGGCTGAGAAAAGATGTCTTGGGGTGTGGGTCAAATGGAATAGATTACTTTATAGGATAGGTTGATAACACTGATAACAATGAAAGAAACTATGGAAGCACTTAAGAGACAGTTTTCCGGACCTGTCTACTGCAAGGAGAGCTTTCTAGAAACTTTATGTGAGCTAAATCTTTTAGGGTAAGATCTAAGAAAAAATTGGTTGGGAAATACATTCCATGTGGGAGGGAAAGTGTCAAAATATACATACATTATGGAACTGCAAAAGTTCAATATTATATGAGCACAATCTGAGCAAAAGTAAATGGTCAACGGTGATGCTGACCTGGCTAGTGATCAGATTATGGAGGCTTTTATCTGCCAAGTTAGCATGGTGTAGCTTTATTTATGAGGGATAAGCCAGTAAAGATTTTAAAAAGGATAACGTTAAAGTCGAACTTTCATGTTGAAAAAATCACTCTAACTTCCAAGGGAAAGATAAATTTAATGTGGTCAATATTAGAGAAGTGGAGACAGGTTAGATGATTATTATAATTGGCTATAATAGTCATTTTCAAAGTTTGGTCCTTGATCTACAGCAACAATGTTACCTAGGAACTTGGAAATGTGGATTTGGGGATTTCCCCCAGATTTACTTAGTCAGAAATTCCTGAGGGAGGCTCAGCTATCTATGTTTGGATAAGCCCTTCTGGTGATTAATATATCTGCTAAAGTTGGAGAATCATTGAGAACCAATGTTGAGGACTGAAATAAGTTGTATACGTGGGGGAAAAGGAAGGGGATGGTTTCAGAAAGACTTAGGAAGTAAAATGGTAGATTAAGAGGGGAGATTTATGGGTGAAGGGTGGCCATTAACTGAGATTCAGCTAAAGTAATATTGCTGGGTTGATACAGGTGATGGGTTTTGGAGAGCTGCTCTTACAAAAGAACAAAATTGCCAAGTCAATATGATCAGGTGTATAAATCACACAAAGTGAAATATCTGTAGCACCGTATTGCACAACTTCAGGGAGTATGTGAATGGCATGCTCTGGAGCATAATTTGAAGGATTTGGTGTCTCAGTGGTAAAGAATCGACATGCCAATGCAGGTTTAATCCCTGGGTCAGGAAGCTCTCTTGGAGAAGGAAATGGTAATTACTCTATTCTTCTGGGGAATTCCATGGACATAGGAGTCTGGTGGACTACTTTCCATAGGGTCAGTCACAAAGAGTCAGACACGACTGAGCAACTTAGCACATATTGCGTACAGCATGAAAAGTGCTCCCTGGAGTAGAGCAGTATAGTAGCACTGAACAAAATCAGGCTCTAAGAGGGTAAGAAATTTCCTGGATGCAGAGATGAGGCTATAATGGAAGACATTATATGAGAAAACTGGAAGGATAAAGGTTGTTATGAGAATGACTATTAGAACTGAATGTTTTGGTTGTAGCATAGTTCTTGCTGATAACAAGAATATGAAGACGGTGGAATATAGCTGGTCTCAATGTGAAAAGCCCTAAGGCAATACCTGAACATTTTCAGACTCCATATAGTGGGAAAGGCTGAAGTGGCAGACTCTAATAAGCCTTATCTTCTCCTGTGTCTCTAACCCCTCAGAAAATCCTGGTCATTTTTCCCCTGTAATATATTTTAAGTAAACAACCTCTTTTCTATGTCTACAGCCACAATTTGGTCAAACTTTATCCACTCAAATCTAAAATGGCAATATAAGCTTCATAATTAGAATTACTGTTCATCATTCTTTCGTTTTGTGGTTTCCCCATATAGTGGCTAGTTTAATTTTTCAAAGCTATTTTCTACAGAAATTTTAGTTGCTCCGAAAACTTTAGCAACTTTATGTTTTTATTTGAGAGATTCAAACACTATAGCCTGCTATTTGAGATTCTTCAGAAACCAATTATATCTCTAATCTAATAATTACTGCTGGAATTATTTTAAGTTTATGTCCCATGCCCATATGGAGTGAATATATTCTATTTTATTTAATCCTTATATCTCAAGATAAATAATATCATCTTTACTTTTATATAGGGAATTAAGTCTCAAAGAGGCGATATAACTTGTTCAAGTAAGATCAGATTCAAGTAAAGCCAAGTATACATGCCTCTGGGGTCTATTTTCTTTTTCACCTGTATCTCTTTGTTTACCACTTTCCTCACAAATCCCCAGTTTACTCTGTAAATTATCTATGTCAACTAACCAAAAGTGCTCTTTTTTCCTAAACTAATAATATCTTGGTATATGTTTTAACCACTATATACTTTCTCATAATATTCTTATCTTTTCTACTATTATATCAGTTGCTTTCAAACTTCAGTGTTCGTTAAAATCTTTTGGGAGGACTTGTTAAATCACAAATAACTGGTTGCTAAGGTTCCAGAGTTGTTATTTCTAACAAGTTCCTAGGTGACACTGAGGTTTACTGGTCTGGGACCCCACCTTGAGAACCTCTGTTCTATATATTTATCCAAACTGAATATCCCTTTAAAAAAAAAAAAAACAAACAAAAAAGATCCCCTGGAGAAGGGAATAGCAACCCACTCCAGTATTCTTGCCTGGAGAATCCCATGGACAGAGGAGCCTAGCTAGTCCATGGAGTTGCAAAATTTGACTTCTGTGTATACATTGTATTCAAGCATTTGCTGCTGAATGTACAAAGAGATCTAAGTTACTATTTTCTTTGGTCTTTTTTCCCCATTTTTTACTTTAAATCAAATTTCAGTTTTCTTCCAACCTCTACCATGCAGAATTTTTTTTGAAAGCACTTTATCATCCATATTTTTTTTTCTTTTTTCTGTCTGTTGCTGCATTTGAAGTTATATTGGAACATTTGTTTTTTGTCTGTAATTTGCTTTAGGTGGGAAGTGTTGTGCAGTTCCACTGCAAAAAAGGACATCTTCTTCAAGGGTCTACAACACGGACTTGCCTTCCTGACCTCACATGGAGTGGAATTCAGCCTGAGTGCATACGTAAGTATAAAAAATTATACTTATAAAGGATAAGACTTTATATGCATTATTTTCCAGGTGTGAAAATAAATTTATGTCCATGTAAATGGTGAGTCACATTATTTCTCTGTTATTATAAAACATAATTCACATATGTAGGGTTATTACTGTAACATAACCCCAAGCCCGGTGAGGAGCATTATTTTTCAAGAAGTCAGAAGGCACAGGGAACAATTTTGTTCTTTTTGTAAAGCTCTTTTTGTAACTGTGTTCAGTTTGTTCACATGGTAATTGTAGATAATGATGATTTTTTGGTTCATAGAAATATACCTATGAATCTGAAGTACTGTGAGATGTAGGAGGCTCCAACATAGTAGAGACTCAATCTTTTTTCACTTGTTAAACTCTCTGAGAACCTGAGTAAAGATAGAAACATCCATGAAAAGAAATATGCGTGTATACCTTAACCAAATCATTGAATATTGCTTAGAATTTCCTTAAGCTTCTAAATGTGCACTGACCATAAGTTGGAAGAACTTTCTAACCAGATTGAATAAGAACAAAGATTAGTAAACAGTCTTTGCTGAATTATAGTTAGAAATAAATTTTAGCTGGTGAGTTATCCATTTTTCCCCCCTCTTACTTCCTCTTTTTAACCTCTTCCTTCATCTTTTTTTGGGTGGGGAGAAAAATAAAGAGTAAGCAGGAATAGAAATACTCATCAGAAAGACATCTAGCTTTTAGGATTTCCTGAAGTCCAAATAAGTCCTGTGAATTTACTCTGTCCCTGTCAGAATCACCCAAATAATAATGGGGGCTCATGTGGATCCACAGTTTACTGAAAAGCAGTAGAACAGTCCACTGAGAAGTCATGTCACACGCCTGGCTGGCTTATACTTAAATGCAGCAAAATTCCCTAAAAGAGAATTCCTTAGAGTGTGTATGCACTTTAGAACAGCTGTGTGGGATGTGACTAGACATTTCATAGTAAGCAAAGATTCTTTGGAGACCTGCACTTGGCATATAATGATTTAAATAAAATTGAGTAGCTTCTGTTACTGCAGAGCGTAACAGAATTTCTAATATGTGCATAATTAGGGTTAAGAATATAACAGAAACAGAATATTTGTGTTTATTCTTAGCAATATTTCCCCAATGAGAATGAACTTTTATTAGCAGAGTTATATTAAATATAAGCCATATAACATTATTTTTTACATGTGTTAAAATATTAGATATTATATACAGTTTAGTTGTTTCTCCACTAAGAAACAAATGGAAAAATTATTTTCCAAACAAATTTGGCCACAGAGCACTCTTTCTCAGACAGGGTCTATATTCATGAACACATGATTAAATATGTCTTGTTAAGCAGAGAATTCTTCGTAGCATCTCTTTCTGTCTAAGAAGGGAGTGGTTATCATAAGACACAAAACAAGTAAACTGAGGGGCAGGGTCAAGTAGTGTCATAAGTTAATAGTGGAGTTAAGACAGAGATTTAGTAATGGGAAAACCATGGAGGAAAGGAGCCGAAAATATCAAATGAATGAAAAAATTACTGCTAGCATATGGACATAAAATATGGCCAGAAAATGCCATGTGCAAAAAATTATTAAGCTGTACTTTCTACATTTAGGAATATTAATAGCAAAGCAACATATTGAATTGTGATTGAATTTAACTTTAGGAAACATGCCTTTTAATTTAAATAAATATAATACATGAAAAATTACAAATTAATATTTCCTAAACTGGTGCATAAAATCCGAGTTTGATAAACTTTAAGAGTTCTCTTACTGCAGGAGTTAATAGATTCTTTAAAATGCTAATATATACTGACTCTCAAGAATACATCTTTTATTTTCTCTATTTATTTTTTAACACACACCAGTGTTTCATAGATGATTGTTTAGAAAATTCTAGTCTGTGAAAACATTTACATTTACATTGATAAGCTTTCCTTGATGCATTGGAATATCTAAAGGTATATTCATATAAAGGCATTGTTGTTTAGTTTATAAGTCATGTCTGACTCTTTTGTGAGCCTGTAACAGAGTCAGGCTCCTCTGTCCATGGGATTTCCCAGGCAAGAATACTGGAGTGGGTGGCCATCCAGGGATTGCATCTGCATCTCCTGCATTAGGCTCATTCTTTACTCCTGAGTTACCAAGGAAGCCCATATAAAGGCGTTAACATACCTATAAAAATATATCATGATTCCAATCTCAAAATTTTTTAACATGTCTATGAAACTGAATATTTTTTTTTCTTTCCTTACCATAGCCCACAGCTGTAAACAGCCAGAAACTCCTGCTCATGCAAATGTAGTAGGAATGGACCTTCCTTCCCATGGGTACACATTAGTTTATACCTGCCAGCCTGGCTTCTTCTTAGCTGGTGGAACAGAACATAGAGTGTGCAGATCTGATAACACCTGGACTGGGAAAGTTCCTGTTTGTGAAGGTAAGTTTTCTCTATAAAAGCTTGCAACAGAAGATTTTTTACCGTCTTGGCTTTCCTCAGATACAAGAGACAAAAATAAATAAATTAGCTTAGGAACGAAAGTAGAAGTGATGTAGTCATGTCATGTTCTTTTTCTTCTTACGTTTATCACTTTTCCTAGTTCTCTGCTGACAGTAGCTGTATTCATTTTCTAGGGCCACCATAAAAAAGTACTACAAGCTGGATGGCTTAAAAGAATAGAAATTTATTCTCTCACAGTTCTGAGCCCAGAAACCCAAACTCAAGGTGTCAGCAAGGCCCTGTATCCTTGGAGGGCTCCAGGAAAGAATCATTCCTTACCTCTTCCCAGCTTCCTATGGCTTCTGGCTTTCTGTGGCTCCCAAAGGCCTCACTGCTATTTCTGCTTCTGTTTTCACATGGCCTTTTTCCTGTGTATCTCTGCATGTCCTCCTCACTTAGAAAAACAGCAGTAATTGGATTTAAGGATTATCTCAGTAATATGTCACTTCAAGATTCCCAACTTTTTACATCTTCAAAAACTCTGTTTCCAAATTAAGTCATGTTCTGAGGTTCCCGGTGAACATGATTTTGGAACACATAATATTCAACCCACTTCAGTAATGAAAATTGTTCCCAGCATTCCTAAGTTTATATATCCTTCTGGTAGAGTAAATCTGGTAGAAATCCTTTCCCAAAGCTTGGTTAGGAAAGCAGTATCCAGAAGTCTAATAGTCACAAGTTTTAATATAATCAACCTGAAAATTAATTTCTCAGTCAGGATTATATGACAGTTTGACCATATCTAGGTGATGTGTTTACCTGTGTAGCTTTACTTGATCATGACAGTCTCCATCTGGACAAGATATAATGAGTTTACCAGAGGAAAAACAGTTTCCAGAAGAAGGAATAAAGGAAGTTTTTCTAGAATTCTTAATAAAGTCATCAAAACATTTTTCTCAGGCCTTTAGTTCTTGATGTCTTGAAGCATTCACAAGTGTAAATGACTTTCTCACTGTGAAATGTTTCACTCTCTTCGCTTCTGTAGAGCGCTACAGATTTTTTTCTTTTTAAAGTTTTTTCGTGATAGAAATCCCTTCTATGTGAGATCTTATTCTTTTATTTACTTGTCATTGTCTTTCTCCACTCTCCTATCCTTTCATCTGCCCTTTTCCAACTAGAATATAAGCTCAAAAAAAAAAAAAATCCAGAAACTGTGTCAACGTATTTACAAGTTTAATTTTGATCACTGGAGCAGTGCCTTATATGTGAAAAGTGTTTAATCAGTATCTGTTGAATAAATAAATATTTTATCTCCTCAAATTTCTGCCTACACATTCTCCATTTCCTTTTTAAGCTTAATGTTCTCTATCTATCTTTTCTAAAGCTCAGTTCTTTGTTTTCTCTTCCTTTCACTCAGAGTTCTCTCCCTAGGTGATCTAATTCATTCAAGCCAATGACTTAGTCCCCTCTGTGAAGGTTATTTACAAATTAATATTTCTAACTCATACATCTGCTTGTAGTCTCAGACTTCTATTTTCAATTGCTTACTCGATATTGCTTCCTGAATTTTTCAAAGATATTTAAATAATATATGAAAATATAAACTCATGTGTTTCCCTTCATCATTGTTGTCTCTTGATGTTCCCTAACCTAGTGGTACTATCATCACATAATAAATAGAAATCTAGTAATCACCTTTGACATCTTCCTGTCCTTTTAAGTCCACCACAATTCTAGTAGCTTTAAACAAAAAAAATCAATCCACTTCTCAGTTTATCATCACTATTACAGCAGTTTAACTCAGCATTATCTCTACTGAGACTACTAAAATAGCCTTCTAATTTCTCTGTCCAAATCGATACCTACTTGATTCCAAATTGTTCTCTATCTTGCAGCCAAGGTGATGTTCACCCAAATAACTTCTCTTTAAAGCCTTTAAAGACATTACCTTGTTCTTAGGATTGAAACTTAAAATCTTTACCTTTGAGTCTAATCAATTTCTTATCACCCTATGGGATACCTTAACAATTTTTTTTACTCAGTTTTTCTTCCTCTTTCTTTTTGGCCATGCCACAGAGCTTGTGGGATCCTAGTTGCCTGACCAGGGATTGAACCTAGGCCTGGCCCATAAAGGAGCCGAGTACTAACCACAGGATCACCAGTGAATTCCTTATAATTTTTAACTCTTAAACATTAAACCTATCCAAATTATTTGCCTTTAAGTAACAGAAACATACCCTTAGCCCTCAGCTTCCATGTTGGAATCAATTGTTTCCATGTTGATTTATGCCTTTAAAATAAGAAATAGAATGCCAAAATGCTAAGGTATTCTCTTTGCCACACTGGATTCTAATGATAATTATTAAAGTTGTTAGCCATACAACAGTAGTGTTGAGTGGGGACTGCAATGCTATAGTGAACAGAACATTTTGAGAAAATCATATGTCAGAGAGTAAAATTGACAAGGCATCGCATTGTGTATGTGTGGTCTGTATATGTGTGTTATTGATTATATTAAATTTTGTAAACGTTTTTGTTTCTTTTCATAGCTGGTTCCAAAATATTGGTGAAAGATCCTAGACCTGCACTTGGAACACCCAGCCCAAAGCTAAGTGGTTAGTCCTTTCAATTGCTTTTCTAGTAGTCATGGTTTCTAAAGGTGATTTCCTGTTTTATTAACAAAGTGACCATTTATTTAGAAAAATATATTTCAGCATGGGAAAATGATGCATTTTACTGCTTGGAATTTGAAATTTGAAAATGTATATTATAAGATGTTGAACTTCAAGCAGTATAATACTGTGACATGTTAATATTCCAAAAATATTTTACATAGTTCTCTCTATAGAATTTCCTTTCAAGAATATCTGCAAATAGCTATAAAGTAATGACAATGTTTTATTTAAAATACTAAAATCAAAATGAGGTTTATATATAATTTTTAAATATAATTTTTTTAAAGAAGGAACCAAATACACTTGGAATTGAGAGTAAAAGCTTACCAACTTTTAGAACTTGTCCAATTTATTTTCAGTGATTTGATTTAAAACTAAAATTATTTAATCATTAAACATAGGGAACTTGAAGTCTTACAAACCATAATGTAATTTCCATTTTATACACTGCCTACCCTAAGACTCTGGAAAAGATACTTTCTACATCTGGGCCTCCATTTCTTTATCTATACAAAAAAATAATAATGATGATTAGATTAATATGAACAAACTTCATGATAATGAAGTACAAAGTGCTTAGCTCATGGTAGGGCCTCAGTATTATGAAACCTGCTTTTTTAACATATTAGTAAATATTATATTTACATAGTAGAAATGAAAGCTACACATAAAATTAAAGACTCAGCATGGTTTTTCCAGTAGTCATGTATGTATGTGAGAGTTGGATTATAAAGAAAGCTGAGTGGCGAAGATTTGATGCTTTTGAACTGTGGTGTTGGAGAAGACTCTTGAGAGTCCCTTGGACTGCAAGGAGATCCAACCAATCTATCCTAAAGGAGATCAGTCCTGGGTGTTCATTGAAAGGACTGATGTTGAAGCTGAAACTCCAATACTTTGGCCACCTGATGTGAAGAGTTGACTCATTGGAAAAGACCCTGATGCTGGGAAAAATTGAGGGCAGGAGAAGAGGGGGACAACAGAGGATGAGATGGATGGATGGCATCACCAACTCAATGAACATGGGTTTGGGTAGACTCTGGCAGTTGGTGATGGATAGGGAGGCCTGGCGTGTTGCAGTTCATGAGGTCCCAAAGAGTCAGACACAACTGAGCAACTGAACTGAAGATGTTTACCAAATCAAGGACGTTTTACCAGTCTATTGTATCACATTTTTAGGTAAGGTCTCCTTTACATACAGAGCATAGCTGTGTAGTTTGAGGTTTGGGGATGTAGTGCCACTCTTAGGATGACTTGCAAAGGTCCCTGAGCCAGAACTATGGATTTTTTCATGATACTAACTGTTATATATATATATATATATATATATATAATACTCTACTATATAGTGAGATATAAGGCCCAAGTAGTAAAAAGTTTCACTATTTTATCTGCATAATAATAATTATAGCAACTAACACTTAGCAAAAATTCATATTCATTTAATCTTCCTTGTAAACTCTATGGTAATTCCACATTAATGATAAGGAAATTCAGGTTTAGGGATTTAAGTAATTTAGGACAAACCACGCAGTTTGTAAATTGTAGAGGAGGGACTTAAGTATCAATACTAGCATTCTAGCTCCAGTGGTTGCCGTTCTAGTCGCTCTGCTATAGTGCTTTTGAATTATCAAATACAGTATAGCAGCTCAACTCATGAGGGCACCTTATATTCATCTTCTACCATAGCTTTTTCTTTGCTGAGTAGATTTCAGGGAATGTACAATTTGTAACTCCAGTCTGTGTGCTCGGAGCAGTAAGAATTGTGATGGGTACAGAGAAAATCAGGTAACAAATGTTAATAAATTGTTAGAAAAAAAAAAAAAGGCTTTTCTCCAAATCCATGTTATTCATTCACTCACACAAACAGGCATGGCTGTTTTGAAGAATTGATATCTAAGAATATGCATTATTGTGATGTACAGGATTAATGGAAGCTTTTTTCAGCCTCTTACCAGGATCTAAGTAGACTTTGACACACCTAATTTATATTGGTTATAAATTACATTACTAATTTATATAAATATGATGTCTTATTTATTGTATGCATTTAGCATTAAGAGTGTTTTTTCTTTGGGTGAAAATTTTATATTAGAATATTCTTTGATTCTACCACAACTCATCTCTTTCCCATGAGAGTTCACCAATTCTAGTGACAATTCTTTTATTTCTAAAAATACTTGTAAACCTCGAAGCTGTGAGGAGCAAACCAAGGGAGCCCTGTTCTTCCTCAGGAGCACCTATTATTGAAATAACTGAGCTCAGTATTCTGTAAAGGAGACAAGGAGCATCCCTCCTGCCAGTCTTCCAAGGTTGCTCAGCAAGGGAGGTTTTAACTCTGTGTTCTTCCTCCTGTGAGCCTATCTCTACTTCTAAGACAATAGCAGGCCTCCTGAAACTTGTATATAGACTGATTTGACTCAATAAAATAACTTTATCTTCCTTCTGAAAGAAAGATATTATAGGAAGCCAAATATAAGTAAATTACATTTAGCTGGATTCTTAGCCTTAACGTCTTTAATTTTAATCTCTCATTGATGATGATGTATGCACAAATTTAAGCTATCATTATTTTGGCTTATTCTAAACAGATTCAAACACGTATGTGAAAAATTCATTTTAAAATGCACTTTCTTTTTCTTGTATATTTAGAAAAACTGTAAACTAATACTTGTTAGTCTGATATTTAATGCTTATATTTATAGGGCACTGTAAAATTAATCAGAATGTTTAATTTGTTCACAGTTCCTGATGATGTGTTTGCCCAAAATTATATATGGAAAGGCTCTTACAATTATAAAGGAAGGAAACAACCCATGACCTTGACAGTTACTAGTTTCAATGCTTCCACTGGGAGAGTCAATGCAACACTCAGTAATAGTAACATGGAACTGCTACTTTCAGGTATCACTTTAAAGAGAATAAACATTGCTCTCATGCCTTTATTTACATCATTTCATCATTTTTATTAGTGATGTTTATACTGTGAAATATTTGCTTTATTTCTGGTGGCATTCATAATTCATTCAGAAATAAGGCTTTCTGATTTGATTGATGCATGAATATTACTACACTAATATAAAGTTCTGTGATTCTGAAATAAGCTTCCTCAAGAATATTTTTACATGGCTAGAATGGCATGTCATGAAATAGAACAGAACTTTTCATTTGAATACAACTAACTCCTTCTCTATTCTCATAACACCAAAGAGACTGGATCAGTGATTTGCAAGCTGTTTTATCATCACAAAATCATGTCTTCAAATGAGACTGTTTAGGAGGACCTATAATCAAAGATAGAAAATGTAGAGCTACACTACCTTAATTAGCCAAAAGGAACCCAGAGCCCTATCCATCTGCTCAGCTTTCTCAAGTTTCTTTGATCTAGTGTGTACTTCCCTCATTATCTTTCATTACTCTGGTTTTTCTGACATTCAGATGTTTCCTCAAATGTCATCTTGTCAACAGTACTTCTGATGACCGTAGGTAAAGTAGCCTTCACATAACAAATAGACTCACTCTGTTAGTCATAGGCAGTCTTATTTTATTTCATTTTCTTCTTTTCATTATTTGAAAGTATAGCATAGCATAGCATGGCATGACATGACATAATTTGTCTATATGCCAACAATTCAAGGCCTAAGAGAGCATCTCTTTGCCTTTCAGTTCATTACTATAACTCAGAGGTTAGAAATGAAACTGGAGCAAAATTGGTCTCAATAAATATGAGTTATTCTCATTTAAAAATATATTTTAAAAGTATTGATACTGAAAATATGTAATATATATATATTTAAACTTCTTGACTATATATCCCATATAATTATTAAGTGAAATAATTTGTGGTATAAACAAAATAGGAAATACAATTTTATCTATTGATTTTGTAAATTTTACAAGAACCATACAGCATCATTTTGTATTATTGAATGGCTCTATGCTAAACCCAAAGTAAAAGTATTGGAAGTTAATATGTATTTTAATTTTAAATATATATACAATTACATGATAAATTGAATTAAAGGAATGCATTTAAATTGTGACTACTGATCTATTTAATTTTGAAACATGAGTTTTATTTTTCTTCTGTAAGAGAGTTGGCACTAAATAAATATATATTTATCCTAATCAAATTTCTACAAATATGTATTGGAAAATAAACATAAATAATTAGACCAACTTCACTTGCTATCACTGTCTACATAGAATTAATTATAACATTGTTCCAGCAACTTTGGTGGCTTTTGTCTTTTCTCTATTATAATTTACTTTAGATCAAGATCTATGTATAATATTTGTATTCCCAGCTTATTTTTATGATACCTGTTGCTTTGGTGAAATAGTAAGTGAATGAATTAATGAGTCATTTCAACCATCAGTTAATCACAAAATTTTTACTTAGAATCTGATTTTCTACAGTTCCCCAAAACACATTTATATTCCAGCTTATTTCTACTCTCAGAGTATTCCTATTCAGGAAAAAATAAAATAAAATGAATATATTTGCTTCTCTTCTTTATGCCACATTCTGTATTTACTTTCTTGAACTAAAAATTTTACTTGTGATCTACTTTTTGTAAAAAATCTACTCTTTTTGAACCTGCTCACATACTCTTTCTTAATAAGCATTTTCTAATCAATCCAGTGTGAAATGATCCTTCTTTCTTTTGGCCTTTAATTCATCATATTCTTTATCTCTGTCATAATACCTCCTTACAAGAATCAGAAATTCTTGTAAGCATCACAGTTTTCGATAGGAGCCACATATTCATCTTTGTGGTTCCAGTAGCACCCCGAATAGTCTTTTTCTAAGGGTGGGTATGTAATTAATTGTTAAGGAAAATGTCAAGAGTTTCAACATTTGATTCATACCCTTGAATATTTTAAATCCGACTGATGGAATAAATCATTTTTATAACAATCATGGAATGATGTTATTAACAACAATAATATTTGATTTTAATAGCATAGGTAATTTAAACCCCACAGTAAGAGTTAAGTTGAGAATTTCAGCTGAGAGATCCCTCTATATTGCAGGATTTGTGAAAATGCATTCTGAGTAAAACTGGACTTGATTTGTTGCTTTTTTTTATTTTCCTATCACATGTATTTGTGATATATTTAAGGAGCTATAGATAATAAAGCAAAACATAACTATTTGCAAAATTAGTAGACTAAACATCCTTATATTTTACAGGAGTATATAAAAGCCAAGAAGCTCGCCTAATGTTACACATCTATCTTATTAAAGTACCAGCTCAAGCTTCTGTGAAGAAAATGAAGGAGGAAAATTGGGCTATGGATGGCTTTGTAAGTATAGTTCTTTAAAAATCTACTGCTAAACTTAACACATTTGTGCTATGGTTTGTCATTAAAATTACAGAAAAATGTAATTTTCTAAATTGGGCTAGTTAAATGCACACACATAAAATAGCAAAACTACTATTATGACTAATTTATTTTGAAAAAAATACATGATTGAGTATAAATACTTAGTAATCTAGTGTGTCTGAACTACTGAAGCCTATGACCTACTACTGTCTTCTTACCTAGAAGATTTTCCTTGTAAAAGTTTTGTTATTTCAGAGCATATAGTTGTAGTTCCCATGCTCATTTTATCAAAGACTTCTGGGCAGTGTGTAAGTATAAGATTTGTTGCTTCCAACTGCTAGTTTTGAAATTCCATTCATATAAATGACTGCAGAGAACAGGGTAACTCCAAAGTGAGGTTATGGTAACTGTAACTGTTCAGAGGAAGCAGCTCACGTAACTTCTTCTTCGTAGCCAGCTTTATAAAATTTTCTAAATATGAAGAGTAAGTTTGGTTTCTGAGGGGAAAAAAAAAAGTTCATCCTGTTTCCCTTTCTGTGCCATTATTCATGGAGTTGGGGTCTAACTCATCTTCAGTGCACTGAGATTGTTTCATTTAGGAAACAAATAAAATGAATTCATTAATTTAGCCATTAGAGTTTGAGCTCTGCTTTTTAGAAGCATTTTGTGTCTAAAAATGACCTTGCCCAGGGTATGTCTGATAATAAGGAATAAATCACTTGTGAAATGTCAGACTTAACGTGAATAATTTGGTATAATATTTTGCCTTTTAGTGCAAGGATGCAAGGCTTTTTGCAGCTTTCATGATAACATACATGACTTAGGTAACATTGTAAATAATCAGGACAAACATTGGGGTAAATTCATATGACTAGTTATCAGCAACCCTGAAATGTATCAACTGCTATTTTATTAGTGAGATCAAATGACACTATGCGTGTAACCTATTTTTTACGTATAGAATTTTACATACAAGGTACCGTTAATAACGTTTGCAGCATTAGGCACAGTCACAAAATCTCAGGGTCAAACAACTTGTATTAAGCCTTTTCTCCTGTGTCTGAGGTTAGCTTGGGGGGCTCCGTTTGAAGCTGTGGTAGCAAGTTCAGCTTTGCTCCAGGTGTCTCATATCAGGTCCAGGCTGGAGGGATAGCAGCTGCCAGGAACTTGTCCTTCTCTTGCCAAAGGCCTGAAACTCTGAGGGGGCAAAGTGGAAATATGTCCCTCTTATTTTAACAGCCTTATTGAGATATAATTCATATACCCTACAATTAACTCATTTAAAGTACACAGTTCAGTAGTTCTTAGTATATTTACAGATGTGCAACCATCACCACAGTTGATTTTAGTATATTTCCATCATCTCAGAAAGAAACTGTATCCTTTACCTATCACCCAATCCATCCACCCCTCCCTTCTCCCCCAAATCCAAGCAACCACAACCACAAATCTATCTCTAGATTTCGGTGTTCTAGGCTTTCATATTTATGAAATCATACAATCCCTGGTCTTTTGTGACCATGGATTATATGGTTTCTTTCATTTATAATGGGAAACATACCTCTTAAGGCCTAAGCTGGGAACTGACCACATTCCACCCACATTCCACCGGCCAAAGCAAGTCACAGGACCAAATCCAACTCACTGAGGAACAATGAATACACTTTTCATGAAGGTTGATGGGAAGGGAGAGAATTGGTGCCTGTATGCTGAACAGTAATCAAATCTACAAAGTACAGTATTATTATATTTTAATTTTTAATTGATTATTTGCCTCATTCTGTTTTATCATATCCTTGGTCTTTTTCTTGACAATCAGTTTCTTCACCTAAAATAAATCTATAAATTTGTATCATTATATTAATAACTAATCCCCCTTGTTTCCAGTATCCTAATAAAAGATGAAATTGTTCATTTTATCTTTAATGATGGTAAATTTGCATGATGTTCTGTTTTACGCAGAAGAAGATATGGAGGAAGGGATTGTGCATAATATTCATTTCATAGTAAAACTGAATATTTTCTAAGACTGGGAAAATATATCTGTGGCCAGCTTTCAGGTTTAATCAAACTTATAAATATTTTTAGGTTTCCGCTGAGCCTGATGGAGCTACTTATGTATTTCAAGGATTTATTCAGGGTAAAGATTATGGGCAATTTGGACTACAAAGACTAGGTAATGTAGTCATTTTCATTTTCATGTACTTTCTTTATACTTAAGATATCATAAGAAAATATAATGGATTCTATACATTAGGCACACTTACCGAATTTTGAATTTTGCATTGTCAGGACTATACATTGATATACTTGATAGCCTTTTAAATAATTACACTCTTTAAAATATTGGTTCTCTGTGTTCCAACTCCATACAGTGTTTAGTTTTTCATCATATTTCTAATAAACATGACAAATTGCCTTTCCCTCAAGCAAGTAAAAGGAGAAAAAATGATAAAGATTTGAAATAAAATTTTAAACTGTGAATAATTCTATCTTATGAGAACTGTATTACTTCTCTTCCATTTGAATATCTTTGCAATTTTCTTACTGCCCTCCCCCAAACAAACAAACAAAAACAAATGTAGTGACACTTTGAGAAACTCATAGAATCTGGAAAGGGAACATTACTTTAAAGAAAGAACTGTTTTGGGGGCTTTGTGCTATTTAGATATGTAACTTTTCTGTGGTGGGAGGCACAGGGTTTTGTCATTTTTATTTCCAACTCTTCTCAAATGTGTTCAAACATTTAATAGTCTTGTTTGAATGTATTTACTAACATAACTTTTGGTGTATATTTTTCCTAAAGTATACTGTCTCTCATTATTATATTGAGGTAGTAATGCATAAAGAGTTAATCCATGTTCTAAAACCTACTTCCTGATGTTTATCTTTAAAATTCCATTGCTTTGAACTTTTATGTAAGTTTTCTGAGTCCCTGGAATATTAATTTAACCTAGACTAACTTATGACTTCAGTTCAGTTGAGTCTCTCAGTCATGTCCGCCCTTCGAGACCCCAAGGACTCCAGCACACTAGGCTTCCCTGTCCATCACTAGCTCCCGGAGTTTACTCAAATTCACATCCATTGAGTCAGTGATGCCATCCAATCATCTCACCCTCTGTTGTCCCCTTACCTCCCACCTTCAGTCTTTTCTAGTATCAGGGTCTTTTCCAAGGAGTCAGTTCTTCACATCAGGTGGCCAAAGTATTGTAGTTTCAGCTTCAGCATCAGTATTTCCAATGAATATTCAGGGCTGGATTCCTTTTGGATTGATCTTGCAGTCTCAAGAGTCTTCTCCAACACCACAGTTCAAAAGCATCAATCCTTCAGCACTCTGCTTTCTTTATAGTTCAAATCTCACATCCATATGTGACTACTGGAAAAACCATAGCTTTGAATACATGGGCCTTTGTTGGCAAAGTAATGTCTTTGCTTTTTAATATGCCATGTAGGTTTGTCATAACTTTGCTTCCAAGGAGCAAGTGTCTTTAATTTCATGGCTGCAATCACCATCTGCAGTGATTTTAGAGCCCCCCAAAATAAAGTCTCTCACTGTTTCCATTGTTTCCCCATCTATTTGCCATGAAGTGATAGCACCAAATGCCATAATCTTCATTTTCTTGATGTTGAGTTTTAAGCCAACTTTTTCACTCTCCTCTTTCACTTTCATCAAAGGTTCTTTAGTTCTTTGCTTTCTACCATAAAGTGTTGTCTGCATATCTGAGGTTATTGATATTTCTCCCAGAAATCTTGATTCCAGCTTGTGCTTCTTCCAGCCCAGCGTTTCTCATGATGTACTCTGCATATAATTTAAATAAGCAGGGTGACAATATACACCCTTTCTGTACTCCTTTTCCTATTTGGTACCAGTCTGTTGTTTCATGTCCATTTCTAACTGTTGCTTCTTGACCTGCATACATGTTTCTCAGGAGGCAGATCAGGTGGTCTGGTATTCCCATCTCTTGAAGGATTTTCCACAATTTGCTGTGATCCACACAGTCAAAAGCTTTGGCATAATCAATACAGCATGACTTAATTGAATATTTGATTTCGTTGAATATTTATCAAAAAAGTAAATCGGCTTTCTCCAAATGAATAATAATGAGATGTCATTTCAGGTAATGTCTTGCCACAATTGTTAGTTTTAAAATCAGTAGAAGACATTCACTAATGTAATACATTGTCACAGTCATATAATTGAATACAAGATTTTTTCACATTGTATTCCCCAAAGCATCTCAAGCACTGCATGTCTAAAACAGAACCTATTAAATAGAAAAAGAAACTATTTCTTTCTGAAATAAGAACTTGCTATTTCTTTCTCTTCCATAGTCCCTGTGCCAACACATTGACAAATCTCATTTTTCTCATCTCTTAGCTATGCTAATGTCATAACCATTTACTCAGTCCCAAGTAGAACACTCCTAAATCCTACGCCTTCTTACACCCTGCATCCTTAATCCACACAAATAACTTCTGTTCATTTGAAGTAGAAAATGTTCCTGGAAATCTCTTTTCATGTTCTTCCTAGTGCTATAGTTCCCATCTTAACTTTCCATTTTTATCTGGGGTGTCTTCAAATTACTCCTGCTTTCATACCAGACTCTCTCAAGTCCATCTCACCCTAGTCACTGTTTAAAATCTTGTATTTTATCACTGAGCTGTTTTTTCCCCTACGCATCTTCAATTATTCCTCACTTAGGTGGGTGGGAAGTTGAGCTCTTTAGAATAATATTTATGCCTTTTCAGATAGTTTATCATGTTAGCCTCCTGTTCCTACCACATATCCTTTCCATACAGATATGCCTAATATTAATTCATGCTTAGTATATACACTTATTCTGTATTTTTCCTATAGTTGTTACTAACTCAAGTTCAGAGACTCTGCTTATTTTTAATTTTGTATCCTTTCCTGGGAAAATATACATAGTAGGCATTGTGTAAAATTGTGTGGAAATGAAGGAGTTTTGTGAATTATTTTTGTATTTCCAAGTAGATAAATATCTTGAGCAAGGCATAAATTAATTGGTTTATTAAAAATCAAATTGATAAAAGAGACCTAATTTTGTATTTGTATGTTATTTTTTTCTTTTATAGGACTGAATATGTCAGAAGGCTCAAATTCTTCAAATCAACCTCATGGTACAAATAGTAGTTCCGTGGCCATTGCTATTCTGGTGCCTTTTTTTGCACTTATATTTGCAGGATTTGGATTTTATCTCTATAAACAAAGGTAAGCTTATCGATGTTAAGTATCAAATGTTTCCCAAATCTATATTTCATATTCTTTTTACTCTCCAGTTCAAATTCTAACTTCTGTCTGTTTTTTTTTTTTTTTTCTGGATTGTTGTAGCAAGTATAACTACAGTTTGTTAAAACCATTATTTCCTCTGCCCATCATCCTATCACCCCAATATACACACAACTAAAATTTCTCTGTTGAGTTGTGCAGACATTCAACTTTATCCTTCCTCCTTTTTGTCTGTCAATTCTCTGGAATGTAAATAATCGTATAAGTTATTACATTATCCATGCTGAAACTATAGAGATACAAAATCTAAGTTAAGGTTTAAATTGAAGAGGTGATATCTGCTGCCACATTTCTTTAGAGAAAAAGGAAGAAATTTATATATATAAACCTCTTAGTTTACCTGACAGTACTGACAGATTTTACCCAAGCAGACAGATGATGAAATCTTCTAGTCCTCTCATTTATCTTCTGTTTCTTTTAGAAGATGATGCAGCCAATTCGTTATATTTGTTATATATCTCACATGTGACTATATAGATTATCAGTTGACCCTCTTTGCTACATCCATTACGTCTTGATGAGCGACTTTACCATTCAGTTAATCCACTATTTGAGACCATCCCTTATTAAGGAAAAAAAAAAAAAAGAAGAAGAAGAAAGTATGCTGGTAACCAGATAACTAAGTGAATACCTAAATGTCTTTTTATCAAAACTAGGGTCGTTATTATAAATGCCAGTCTGTATCATCTAAGAATGATTTAGTTAGTATTATGCAAATTTGTAACAATTGTGCATTAGCAGTTGTTCAGGCCTTATCAATATCAGATGTTATAATGATAAAAATCATCACTAAATTTATTTATAAAGCAAGCTACACTAATCATTTTTTATCATTGTGGTAAAATACACATAAAATAATTTAAACCATTGTAGATATACAATTCAGTGACATTTAGTATACTCACAATGTCACAGAATGATTGGCCTAAAAGGAAACTGTACCCACTAAGCAGTTACTCCCTATCTTCCTACCCCTGTCCCAGGCAACTACTTTGGATTAGCTTCAGGATATTTTATATATATGGATTCATGCAATATGTGACATTTTGTATCTGGCTTCTTAAATATAATATACTGTTTTCAAGGTTATCCATATCATACTACACGTCTACATATTATTGACTATGTGGCTGAATAACTTTCCATTGTATGTTTGAATATGTTCTGTTTAAATATGTCCATTCATCAGTTGATGGATATTTGGATTATTCCTGTGTTTGGGCTATTGTGAACAGTGCTGCTATACACGTTTGTGTACAAGTTTTGTTCAGACACCTGTTTCAGTTTTTTGAGTATGCATTCAAGAGTGAAATTCTTGGATTATATGGTAATCCTTCATTTAACCATCCTAGTGAAGTGGTATTTCACTGTGATATTGATCTGCATTTCCCTAATTACTAATAATATTGGGCATTTTTCATGTGTCTGCTCGTCATTTGTCTACATTCCTTGAAGAAATACCTTTTCAAATTCTTTGCCCATTTTTGAAGTTGGCTCATTTGTCTTATTTTTGAGGTGTAAGAGGTTTCCACATATTCTGGACACTAGACCCTTTTCAGATATATGATTTGCAAATATTTCTCTTTCTGTTGGTTGTAGTTACAGTTTCTTGATTGTATCCTTTGATATACCAAACTTTTCATTTTGATGAAGTCCAATTTATTTTTTTCTTTTGTTATTTTGCTCTTAGTATTATACCTAAGAGACCATTGCCAAATGCAAGGTAATGAAGGTTTACCTATGTGTTTTCTCCTAAGAATTTTATAGATTTTGCTCTTATGTTTAGAACATTCATTAGTTTTAAGTTAATTTTTATTGATGGTACAAACTTTTCTAAAATTTGATATTATTTTCCTTAAAGCTGTTGCTTAATATTTGCAGAAACAAATCTTTGACATCTTTGTGATCCTTACCTAATTAGAAGGAAATGATGTTGGTTCTGTTTTTATTGTGACTCTAGTTTAAAAAAGAGAGAGATGAATATGATCAATTAGAATTATGCACCTGGCAAGAGCAAGTTGTAAGAAATGTAATTTATATTATATAACTATATTTCTGTGTATATATATAGATGATGCTATTGAAAGCAATTTTAGATAGATTTTTAAAAATGTTGTTGTACAAATCCCGGAAAATTTTTAAAACAGAGAAAAATTCAGAAAATGTACTAAGGATAGAACAATCACAGCATAACAAATACAACTTATAATAAAATAGGTAGTTGAAATTTTGTGTTATTTGTTATAAGATAAAAGAGAATTATTTCAAAGCCTTTTTAGGAATTAGGTTTGAGGAACAAGTAGGGGTAAGTATGCCTTTGTTGCTGTTGTTCAGTCCCCAAGTTTTGTCCAACATTTGTGACCCTATGGACTGCAGCACACCAGGTTTCCCTGTCTTTCACTATGTCCCGGTGTTTGCTCAAACTCAAGACTGCCTTTAATCATTTGATTTACAAATAAAATTATAATTTGGTTTACAAATTTTTTTGTAATTTGATTTTTTTATCATTTGATTTTAAAATGTCAGCAAATTATGCAGTAGAATGTGGGAAAGAGAAACTAGAAATAAACATTAGTCAAAAGTGAGACAAAAAAATAAAGGAGGGATTAAAAATGAGCAACTTATACCAGCCAGCCTAGATTCCATGTATTTTATTAACTAATAGTAAATATTCAGTTATCAGGAACTCTGGAATCTATTTTCATGACATGAAATATCAGTGTAGTTAGTCATTTTGTCTTTGAGGTTTTGAGTATACTTGTTCTAATGTATATAATTTTAAGGCAATTGAGTATTTATTTTTCTAGGATACTCTAAGCACTTTCCAAAACTAGGTGTCAACATTAGATGTCTGCTTTTCTTAGAACTCCCTTCTTATTACTGTAGAATGAACTCCTTATTATCATTCAAATCTCAGATTAAATTTTACTTTCTTATTTTCTTTATTATCTCTCCTAACATGGCTCCCAGTTACTTCTGGTCATATCAACCATTTTCCTTTTCAGCAAAACAGTTTTCATTATCTTGTTTCATTTTTCTTGTTTATTTTTAATTCATTGCTATCCTTGTAATATGAGAGTAATGAGTTTGTATGTTTCTTATAAAAAAGAAAAATTATATACCCAGTGCCTAGGGTCATGTCTACCATGTAATGGATGTTCAATAAATACTTGAGGAATGAATAGTAATGAGATTTGAATTTATCATCATCATAATTTAGCTATTTTTTATAGGATCATTGATGATGATATTATCTCATAAGAAAATTTATAAGAATAGCCATAATATTCATTTATACTTATATTACTCATATTGGTACTGTTTATAAATATATATTGTATGTAAATAAGAAAAGTCACTCATGATTTAAAAGTGACAGGTAAATTATTCAAATATGATGAATTGTGTTTTCTCAATATTTCCAAGTTATATTATCCATTAACAGTGATAACTCAAGTATTGATATATTGTGTTTGAGTCCTATTCTGCTGTTTCTATAAGAAAGTTAATGTGTAACTAATTAGTGTTCTCATCAACAGGACTGCACCCAAAACCCAGTATACAGGATGTTCAGTTCATGAAAATAACAATGGCCAAGCAGCTTTTGAAAATCCCATGTATGACACCAACGCAAAGTCAGTGGAAGGGAAGGCAGTACGGTTTGATCCCAACTTGAACACAGTCTGCACAATGGTATAACGTGGCAGCTTTGGCCTTCTTCAGAAGCTTGGAAATCGACACACAAAACAGTGCACATTTAGTTCACTGATAAACAAATTAAAGCACATTTATCAGGACTTGCTGGGTCACCTTTTCCTGTGGAATGATAGAGAAGAGTGTTTTTTCATAAACTGGACCATAATTCTTCTTCATGTTTACCATGGAGAATTTTACAGGAATTTGGCTGCACTCCGAGAGTGCTTACTCACAGTTTATTTGCTTTTTTTAAAAAGGAGATTATTCTAAAACATAAACTTATTTGCATATATTGGAGGAGCATCCACTATCAGTATTTCTGTGCTTTATAAACTATATTAGAGGGACTGGGTTTAAAAAAAATGATATAGGATAGAAAATAAGAGCTATACTTACAAGAGTCAATAGATCACTGACTTCTCCTTAACTGTCATGAGCTGTATCACGCCTGTAAGTCTGTATTTGACACCACTCTATCAGCTGTTTCTTCCTATTAATTGAGTCATTGTTTTCTTCATTTCCCTGGTTATTTCAGATTGAGTCATGCCCTGAAATGTTTATGAGCTAATTTATGCAACATGTGAGATAAGATTGCCCACTCTGATTTGATGCTTTCTGGTTTCTGTTCTTCAGTATCATACTGCTATCTTTTTTTAGACTGGTTGTCATAGTTTCTGCAGATGGAAAGATCATCATGCTATCTTCCTGATTTCCCTCATGTTGTAACCAATATTATTCAGTGAGCCATGGGGTAAGTGTTTAACTCCTTGCTTCAATCTTTTTTGTCCCTCAGAAACCACTTTAGCTGGCAAAAACTGTCTATAATAATCATGATTTTGCAGTTATCTGAGATACCAAACTTACCATTCTTTACCATTCTGTCTAATATTTTTGCAAGACCAAATAGAACCTATCAGTCTATTTATTTAGTTTACAATTTATCTATTTTTCCTTCCAGCTGAGTCTTCAAATTTATTTAATATTGCTTTGAACTTTTATCTAACAATGAGTAGGAAGTATAAGCTTGTTAAACTTTTTAGTTAACAGTAAGTTAAACATACATTTTGGAGCATTGCCTAAATCAAAATGACTAAAAGTAAAATTACTTCCAAATCACCAATATAAATTTATTTCCTAAAGTTGTGGATTTACCATATTTTTATATATTTAAAAATTTCTATTCTCTTATTCTTAAGAAGCAGCTTCCAGATATGACAGGTTTCTTTCATAGTCATTAAGGTATGTATTTGCAAGTTATTTACAACTATATCACAGTAATGCCAGCATTTTGATTTAATAGGTCATAGTCTTCCTTTAATAGCATGTTTTACTTCATTGAATAAATTATGTACCCAGTGTGAACACTTCATTATTGTCCCTTTCAAATATGGATAAAGTTGTAAACAGTCTCAACTCTTTGTATCATGAGACAGAGTGCCTACGAGAAATCATTGCACCCAGAGCGCTGCTTGGATCTATCTCTACAACATGTAGTGAATTTCTTGTAAACCACTTTGAGATACATTGTTATGGAAATTCATATAATTTTCTCAACATTGTATTCTACTGACAGGATGCTGTTTTAAATTTTATTCCATCAGTTATTTATTCTTGTTTATTCAAATGACTGCAATAACAATGATTCATTCATTAATGTTAAGGTTAATACATTTAAGATCTTGTTTAAACAATGTTTCTTCTGCAACTGGCTACTCCTCTTATATTAATGCATACACTTTTGTAAAGAAGTATATTTTTATGAAAAAAAAACTTTGTAAAAGTATGATGTAAATTTTCAGTGCAATGTAAACAAAATAAAAGTGGATAATTGCTTTTGTAAAATGTGTATTCTTTTCCAAATTGTCTGTCGGTGTACTGGTTCGTGAAAGGAATGAGCAGCTCTTCTTTATTTGGTGATATAATAAAGTTCTGAAACTGCATATACTTAGTTCATAACATAATGATAAAATATGGGTATTTTTTTTCATGTTCTTTAGTTCCCAAGTATAACACTCTTAAAAGTAAACAGATTCGCAGTAAACATAATAGTATCATAAAAACCTCATCGTAGAATTTACCTTGTGTCAATATTTTAATAATATATACTGTCTAAAATTAGATATAACTGATGATTTCTAGTATTTCTATGGTAAATTTCTTAGAGATATTTATGTTAAGCATGCTTCCTAGATGTGAACCCAATAACCTTTTGAATTGCTACATTAAACTAATATTCACAAACAAATCTGTCTTTCCAGGATGAAACATGTTTTGTGAGTAAAGTTTTGTACTCAAGAGATTTATTGTTTCTATAAAGTTCAAATCACAAGTTATTGAAATTCAACTTTATTCGATAACTCTTTTTTACAGAACACATTGTCTTTATATGTCAAGACCTGAATCTCCAGTCTTTACAAGTCTATCACTGTATATTATGCTTTTATTTTAGAAATAATTGCTTCTTGATATATTGTAGTTTCTGTTTTAACTTCATTAACTGTATTATCTCCACCTTTAATTCACTTCATATCCTCTGCATTTTCTCTTATTTGTCTTTATGTTTATTCCTCCCTGTGTTTTCATTTTCTCCATTTTTATTTTTCAACTTTTAAATTTTTATTTCTCTTGATGCTTTTCTTAGCATCCTTTCCTCTTTTACACATCTTATCCTTTTTAGCCTTTTTATTATTAATTCTCAATTTTAAAATTTTCTGTTTATCCTTTTAACCCCCTCAAAAGTTAGCAGCAATTTTAGTGGAAGTAATTTTATTTTTATCTTTTCCTAGCTCTATTGAAGTATAATTAACAATTGTGAGGTATTTAAAATGTATAGCTTGAAAATTTAGTAAATATACATAGATTTTTTTTTCTTTTCTGATCAGAACATTTCAGTTCTACTCTGTTATTAGATTTCAATTAAGGAAGTAACTTAAAATAGCCTTCTTGACTGTCCCTTGTATTTAAGAACATTAAAGCCAAAGGTTCTACTCAGGATCTCTTGATAATGGAATCTAATGAAAATGATTGTGGGCATAAGCCAAAGGTCAGATTTATTTTACCTGTCCTTTTCACTTATATGAGAGAAAAAAAAAAGCAGTAACATTAGCTAAAGCAGTCAATAAAAATATCTATATGAGAGTCTCTTAAAGAGAATAAGAGAATATATTTCTTGTCAAAGCACTTATCTATAAATATCTATAAAGGTAAAATAGACATTGTTAAAGGAAGGTGAAAAAGAACCTCTATAAAATTATAGAAGCTCATAAGTCTAGGAAATAATTAAAAATGGGCAGTTTGAAACTTGGCTGAAAGAAATATTGATTGCTTCTCTCTCTCTCTCTTTTTTTAGGATGACTTTGGAGGAAAGGGAATAAGGATCTCAAAAGATATACATGTGTAAGAATCTGAGAAATATCTTTCCTTCATTACTTTCATGAGCTTGATATTCTAAAGTACTTTAAAGAAGATTTAAAAGTTACTGGAGAGTAGAACAGCCACTGGACATTAGATTTCATTCTTTAGTATATAAAGCAATAGAGCTAGTGAACACCTGCTAGACACATTCCCAACTTTTAGTAAGTTCCCATGTGTAATAATTTTATTAGTCCTGAAAAAGAAGTATATTCTACACATTCAAATTCACAGCTATAAATTGCATTGCAAACAAAAAACAAGAAATCTGTGCTTAAACTCTCATAAAATCCAAATCCTGCTTATAGGTATTTGCATACCTATGAAAATAAGGATAATCCCAAATGCTTTGACAGGATCAATGAGATACATAGAAATAGAGAAAAATATAGACCCATCTCCCCAGTATAAATTAAAATAAACCAAAAGGCCTTCTTAGTAAGTGTTTTCTTCATATCATTTAGTTAAGATTTTGCGTCTCTTGAAGGAACTTACTAGAAAGAAATGTGTTACCTGGAAAATGTCACGTGATTGCTTTGTAGTCCCAGTAAGCCAATTAACACAGCTATTATAGAGCAAGTACCCCTAATCTCTTTATTTTTAAACCAAGACTTTTCTTCTAATTTATGGCACCCATTTTCGAACAAAGATTTTAAATACATAAGATGAAATAAAAAGGAAATAAATGATAATAAAATAATTTTAAAATATTTTCAAATATCCTAGTAAATGTATACTAACATACATATATATGAATATATACTTATATAGAGATATTAATATACTTTTCTACTTATACATTAAGTAAGTAGAGGGGCTAATAATTAAAATAGTAATTTTAAAGAGTATCATGAGCAATATTTTGATATATTCATAATATTTAACATGACATGTTTTTTATAGGTGACAAAAGTCAGAGATTGTTTTTACCCAGCTTTTTACTGAGGGAAATACTATATTTTAATGAGAAGAATAGTTAAGATAAAGGTGTGGCATTTTCCCACCTGTGTTTACACATTTTTTTAATTATACTTGCATACCAGGTTTAGAACCCTGCTTTAGAGATTGGAATTTACAGCAAATACGTTGTGATGGTACAAGGAATAAAACTTTCTCTTACATGATTGGCAATGAAAATTAAGGGCTTGAATTGGACTTTAGTTACCAAATAGCAGCATAAAGAAGAAACATTTCTAAGAAGAAATCCCTAATAGGAAAGACTGAGTATAAATAGCAAAATGCCATTAATTAATATATTAACACAGCAGATATTTTCTAACACTAAACATTCACATATTACTCTAGTATGAAGCATAATGTCTAGTGGATGAATATAAGAAACACATCGATCTTATCTTGCAACTTGAAGTTTTGTCAAGCTATTAATAATTTTTTAAAGTATACATAGAGGAAGTTACATAACAATTCTATGTGGTAACTATGTTCATGTCTATAAGCTTTCACTCTTTCTGTTAAAATTGACTTCTATAGCATTAAAAGCAAATCTTTGACTAGCCTACTGAGTAAGATTAAGGAGTATAAAGGTGATATGGGTTATGTGGCATCAATATTTGTATTAAGAATATTCAGAATTTGATGGAGTTAATCTGAAGACTCCATATTAGGTCAATTTAATATAATGGAAAACTTGGACATTTCTTGATGAAATAACCAGAAGCTATTCATAATATCAATGACGAATTTCTGTTTACTTTTTATTTTATCAGTATTTGTTTTCCTAGGAATATTTATTGAAGCTTTATAAAATGTCATTTGAAGTTTATTGACAAAAAAGCATCTATAATTTCAACAAGCATACATGGGATATCCACTTTAAGAGAGGTGTTTTTAGAAATCACATAACAATGAGCTTTCAGTGGCTCTGCAATGAGTACTTCATCAGTGCTCTCTACATACCTTCCTTGATTTCAGCAATTTATATATCTGTCCTGGAAGGTGGGTCAGTAACTAACCAACATCAAATCTTTAGTGAAATAAACTTATTTAATAATTATTTCTTTTTTTGTATTGAAATGTGCTTTAACATTATGTTTTGTTCATCTGAGAAGACACAAGTGTTTGCATTTATTTGATTTTAAATGTTAGAGTCAATGTCCTTCAGCTGACACACATATTTTTGAACAAATTTAGTTTATTACTTGTCCCAGTGAAGGAGAACAAGAATGCTCACTGTGGTTTTCCAAGGTGTGTATCAGTTTATCAATAAGAGTGTTAGAGGATTTTTGCTTGTGTTAGATGCCTTTGGCAAATTTATAGAAGTGAGGTTTTTCTCTAGATTGGAAGGATTTTACTTAATTTTAGGGAGGAAGAAATACTAGACTATAGTTTAGCTGTAACTAGTAAAGATTAGCAGTTACTTGTATTGATCAGGAAAGGGGGATGTTTGGCCATTTTTGTCACTTAGATAATGTTCATGCTTTATTTTCTTTAGACATGATTAACATGTGGTCTTAGATTTGTCTTGACCCATTATTGACAATCTAATATTGTTGGTCTGTGAAATTCTCTATGCTTAATAAAGTACCAGCTCTAGCTGTGAGGCCAGGCTAGCTTGTAGCTACACCAAATCCCGGCTGAGTGTACTAGGCCAGCTCCTGGATGTCAGAAGCTGTTTTCCTCTCTCTCAGATGTATTCTTCTTTGGACTAAATGCTAATATGAGTTACAACTAAACTTAATCTCAGAAAAAAATGTAGCTCTTTTATTTCTTCCTTTAGCTTTAATTGAGGGAATATGTTAATTCAGTTGTATGATATTTCAATAATTTTATCAACTGAAATGTTTTGTTAAAAGATAGGGAATCATTTTTTATTTTACTATGCATATTTTTATGACTACATTTATTATAGTTTAAAAATTTTAATAAACTATGTATGTGTGTATGTGTGCATGTATGGTCACTCAGTCATGTCCAACTCTTTGAGACCCCCATGGACTATAGCTCATCAGGCTGTCCATGAAATACTTCACGCAAGAATACTAGAGTGGGTTGCCATTCTTTTCTTCAGGAAGCTATGTATATATCTTCATAAATCCCAAATGAATATTAAATATTAAAATATTTAAATGGCATATGTAAGTATTAGTTTTATAACATGAGAACTAAATGCCCATTAAAAATGAGTTGTAAACAAATATGTGCATAGTGGTTGAAGTCTCTAGGGAATGAGCATGTGGTTATATATAGTGAATTTAGGCAACTTTTTTTACATTATTAATATTTCTGAAGGAACATCCTTTTGCCTACCAAGAAACCTGTTTTAAAACTTTGAATTATTTGTATTCATCTAAAACTTAGTATGTCAAACAATATGGTTTCCAAATTACGTGGCATCTATCTCGATGGTTTGCATCCCAGATATTATATCATTCATACCATTAATGTGGCTGTTATTCCTAACAATTCTTTCACCTTCATTTCCCATAGACCTATGTGTGACAATGTTATGTTCATTTCACCTACTAAATATTTCCTGGGTTCATTCATTCTTCTCACATCCATTGCTAACTTCCTAGCCCAAGCTAACATTATCTTTTATTTTAATCTAGTCAGTGCAGTAGATCAAATGCACTATCCACATCTAGTCCTGTTTTTTTTTTCTTATCTGTTCTTCGTAAAGCAGCCATAGCGAAGTTTTCAATCACAAGTCTTGCTTTGTGATAAGTTATATAATAAAGTCTATTCAAAGTGCTCATGAAGCATGGAAGAAGTGATTAACCTGTTAGATGAGGCTGATTCTAAAATAAGACCTTTGTTTAGTTGATTCTTAACAGTTGAATGGCAGTCCAAATGGTAGATAGTGATAAAGGGGTAGTAAATGGAAGATTTCCGGCAAACTAGTAGCCCAGGGGTCTGTTATGAAGAGATACAGGTATGCTGGAATAAACATGGTTGTTTAGAGATCCGGAAGTCCATATAGTTGGAAAGAGATTAACAAATGAAACTAGAAACTAGAGAAGTACAAGATCAGGAAATTTCCGCTATGTTCTGCTATGCTATGAAGGTTCAACTCTTCTCAGTATGAAATTGGAATCCAACAAAGATTTTAAAGACATGGCATGACACTAAATTTTTGTTTAGGGGAAAAATCACTCTAGAAACAGAGAATGACAACATAATAAGTGAAATGAAATTAGAGTAAAAACTTTTGTGGAAAGGCATCATAAAATTCTAATGAAGTCTCTTAGGAACGTGATGTAAAGCCAGCCTACTTGGCTTGGATAGGCACGTGTATTGAGGCGCTATGGAGGAGACAGACTTGGAAAACTGACAAAAATTGAATGTGCAGGGAGATAGAGAACAACAGTAGATTCAGTTCAGTCGCTCAGTCGTGTCCGACTCTTGTGACCCCATGAATCGCAGCACGCCAGGCCTCCCTATCCATCACCAACTTCGAGAGTTTACCCAAACCCATGTCCATCGAGTTGGTGATGCCATCCAACCATCTCATCCTCTGGCATCCCCTTCTCCTCCTGCCCCCAATCCTTCCCAGCATCGGGCTCTTTTCCAATGAGTCAGCTCTTCACATCAGGTAGCCAAAGTATTGGAGTTTCAGCTTCAACATCGGTCCTTCCAATGAACACCCAGGACTGATCTCCTTTAGGATGGACTGGTTGCATCTCCTTGCAGTCCAAGCGGCTCTCAAGAGTCTTCTCCAACACCACAGTTCAAAAGCATCAATCCTTCAGCGCTCAGCTTTCTTCACCATCCAACTCTCACATCCATACATGACTACTGGAAAAACCACAGCCTTGACTAGACAGACCTTTGTTGCCAAAGTAATGTCTCTGCTTTTTAATATGCTGTCTAGGTTGGTCATAACTTTCCTTCCAAGGAGTAAGTATCTTTTAATTTCATGGCTGCAGTCACCATCTGCAGTGATTTTGGAGCCCCCCAAAATAAAGTCTGACACTGTTTCCACTGTTTCCC